>OX328123.1:105269847-105379682 GCA_946811695.1 Gonocerus acuteangulatus | reverse complement strand
AAACATCTGGCTACATTACTAAGCAAACATTTTTTTTCTAACTTCAAAATTTAAAGGGTCAATCTAAATAGTTCAGGAAAATGTTGGAAAAAGTGTGAACAAAAATAATACTGTATCCCTGTTATGCAGAAGGATTTAAAAATAAAAAATGCGTGAGCAGTTAACACTCTGTGCCGACTAGAGGGGGTTCAATTCCCACTATGGGGTGGTGGCTTTTCTTTAGAAAAAATTCTATCCTGGCTAGAAAAGAGTGGTAACATGTAGATAACCCCTCCTACAATTCTTAGTTAATAATAATGGACACTAAAATTTAAATAAATTAATTAAATAAAAATGGTAAATTTTGAAGTACCTTAATGTCTTCGTGTGTAACAGTTGGCTGAAGATTGGAAACAACAATTCTGAAACCTTCTTCCTGCCTCAAAGGCTCCAATCGGGATTTTATGCTTTCTTCATTTCTTCTGCAAAAATACAGTAAATTTTTAGGCATAAAAGTAATAACTCCTTAAGGTGTACAATGCCCTTAGATTTATACATTTTTATGATTCATAAAGAGGAATTATTATCAAAAAATGATTTCATTTAGGATAACAGCTTTTACAATAGCAGTTTCCTTTCTTATCCCTAGTGTCATTTGGAAAGCTTAGAATAGAGTTAATTTTGATTATGATTACATGCTTAAGATTAATCCAAACTAAGATGCTTAAATTTTGGTTACATTTGGAATTAAGGAATTATTAGAAAAAATAATTTAATTACAGACATGAAAAGTTTTGGAATTTTCTTTAATACTTCGAAAATGGTTGGAAAATCGACATAAGTGGAAAGTTACCATTTGAAAATACTCTAAAGCAATATTCGATGGGTCGGTCACATTTGAAGAAATAAGTGCTTAAAACATTGAAGTAATTGGTTTGGTTTATTTGAACGATTTTTTGTCTGTTTCCTTTAGTTTTTTTTGTAATAGTATATAGTAAAAAAAAAAAAAAAAAAAAAAAAAAAAAAAAAAAAAAAAACTAAAGGAAACAGACAAAAAAAAAAATTTTTTTTTTTTTTTTTTTTTTTTTTTTTTTTTTGTAATAGCATATAGAGGCGCTAATGACCAAGAAGTAGATGCGCCGTAAAAAAAAAAAAAAAAAAAAAAAAAAAAAAAAAAAAATAGCATATAGTAGGGGGGGATACGTCAATATGACAGGATACATAAAATTAGAAATAATTTCTTGTTGTTCAAAATAGAGCTTTCCAAGCAAAATTCCCTGAACCCGTTAAGACCCCAAGATTGAAAGAAGAGAACCCATTTTTCAATTTAAACTAAAATAATTAATCAGCCCAATTATTTAAATAAAAAAAATATTTTATTACAATACAAACAAATTTGAACCACCGATATTTTCATGACCTATGGGTTCTGAAATGTGAAATTTTCTAGTCTGCACTTTCAGATTATGTCTTGAGGCCAACTTCATAATCTGGTTTCCTCCCTAGGGGGAAGGAGGAAGCATGCTAAAAATGTTGATTCTTTAGGAGTTATTAACAATTTTTGTGTGCATTAAACCCCTCCTTCAAATGGGCCAATGTTGCAAGTTATTCGGCTCGTCCATTCATATGTTATGGGAGGGTTATATACCAAAATTAGCGGGAAAAACAAAAATTGTAGCCTTTATATTCTTAGTTAATTATAAATCAAAGTTAAAATTTAAATAAATAAATTTATCATATTAACAGACACTAGTATCAGGCATAGAAATTCTCTAATATTCTTTCATGAGTACATCCTCAATAGCTACATTCCTCTGGGTAGAGCTAAAAAATAAAGTACGTAGAGCCTGTTTCAACATAGGAAGTTGATAATCTAAGGGTTAATCTTAAGACATTTTCTTTCCTTTACATTGCAATTCTAGGATGTAAGTTTACAATGTTGAGTTTATGATTAAAAACTTAATCAAATTATTAAAAAAATGCAAATAATAAAAAACGTTAAAATTTAAATAAAAATAAACAAATACAATAAATTCATTGTTCTCAGAAAAACAACACAATAACTGACCTAATAACAGGAGCAGCAGGTTTTAGCCAAGATTCTTCTCGAGAAGTCCTCAATTCCCTCTAAGAGCAATTAAAATGAATTAATGTTGTTGCACTGATATTTGGAGAAGTATGAATATGGAGAATAGGTAATAAATAGGTCTAAATGGAAATAATTTCAAAATTGATTGAAAAATAAAAGTGTTGTATTTTTTGTTTAACCCTTTCCTTACTAAAGACTTCTGTAGAAGTCGAGGCGTTCCGTGCCCCTGGAACGAAGGACTTGTACAGCAGTCCAACCCTCCTCTCTCGTTTACCGGCTCCCTATGGCTGACTTTTCCAGGAGTTAGGCCTTGGGGCAATTTATTAAGCAAGGACTGAGGGAAGCTTTAGCTATTTCTTTCACCACTAGATGCCTGGGGAATTAACTATTTGTATCATAAATAAATAAATAATAAAATAAAGTTTTCCTACAATTATAAATTTTAAGGGAGAAAATTATATGAACGTATTCACACGTAGAGAGGATAGCTTCGTAACTAGGGCCCGGCCAGGTAGACAGATTGCCGTACTACAGGGTCGGTCAGCCTGCGGGCTAGTGCGCTACCCATTGTAAGCTAATGGTTAAAAAAGAACAAGAAAAGGTAACCAAAACCAGTTTGTGATGTTGATTATAGATCAGGGCAAATCTGTAAAAATGTAGCTGGTTGTTGAAAGGGAACAAACTAATTTTAGCGAGAATATCTCAGGAAGATCTTATAACAATAATTGAGGTAGGCGTAAATTGAAATATTTCCCAGAACATTTTTTTTTTTTTTTTTCTAAGTGTAAAGTTATTGAATTATCTTCGAGTGCTTACTAATGAAAATAGTTTTTATTTATTTTTTTTTTTCAGTTTAATTCCATGTTGGTGATTAAATTTTTTTTAATATAAATTGTCTTTCTGTGCGAGGGAATAAATAAAGTAAAAATTAAGTCGGGTTTTCATTGATGTGTATATTTGTGTTTTGGTATGTTACTGTCTGTGTTGTTTAATTAAAAAAATAAAATAACTTGTGGTCGAGGATTTCAAATTAACATCACGAACTGGTTTTGGTTACCTTTTCTTGTTCTTTTTTAACCCTTAGCTTACGACGGGTAGTGCGGGCTGACCGACCCTGTAGTACAGTTCATATAATTTCCTACCTGAACATTTCAAATCATAGGAAAACTTCATTTTATTATTCATTTACGTTTATGTTTAGCTCTAAATATTTAGGTTGAATTATATAATTAGATGCTCCAATAAATATTTTTTATAGTCTATACTTTTTAGTACGAAAAATATTATTTTTTTAAGATATAGGTATTAATCAAAGAAGCTAAATAAATAAATAGCCACTTTTTTTATTAAAAACAAGAAAAATACATCATCCTTTTTGATTGGAATCGAGTTGGATCTAATACTGGCGATGTTAATTTTTACGATCCCAACCCATGTATCCAAAATCCCTAGCTCTCTCTCGACACAAATAGTTAATTTTCCCGGCGACCAGTGGTAAAAGAAATAGCAAAAGCTTCTCTAAATCCTTGCTTAATAGCCCCAAGGTCAAACTCCTGGAAAAGTTAGCCGTAGGGAGCTGGTAAGCGAGAGAGAAGGGTCAGACTGCTGTAAAGTCCTTCGTTCCAGGGGCACGGCAGCTCTCGACTGCTGTACAAGTCCTTCGTTCCAGGGGCACAGCAAATTTCGACTTCTACAGAAGTCTTTAGTAAGTAAAGGGTTAATATTCTTGTATAAATGTAAGTGTATTAGGTATTTAATAAAATCACCAAGTAATGGCTGCCAAGTAAGTTAGTTTTAACTAACTCTTATTAGATGGTGTGACTAATGCCCTCCCGTTAAGATCGATATTAATTAATTAATTTTTGCCAAATGACAATAGCAGGACCAAAATACTGAGATTCGTCTTGGTTTTGTGAAGTACTTCAAAATTTCTTATCAGCACCTTTGGATGGCAATCCAAAGGCACATAAGGAGGGAGGAAACATGCCAATAAACTAAAATATTTACATGCTACAACTAAATTAGTCAAACATTTTTTAGTGCATTAGGTGAATTTATACAAGTTTATGGCCGAAAGCTATATGTAAATTTAAGATATCGCTAGCATTCATCGCAATATTACACTTAGATTTCTGTAGGGTAATGACAAATTTCAATATCGATAATTCAATAAAAACAGGAATCATTGTTACAATATTGTTATTTTCATATTTATTTCAGTTTCAATGCTTTTCCTTCAAAACTAATTTTTTTCAGACATTCTTTAGTCTTGGATATTCCACTGGAGGGTTTTCCTCCCATATGTACATGGACTGACTAGCAATAAATATTGTTCTTCAGATCAGAGTGCTGAATCGGAAAAAAAGAAGAAAAAAAAAGATTCATCTTATATGATTACAAATGTAGAGTCGATCTGGACAAATAAAAATAATAGGTCAAAAGATTCCATCAGAGTTAGTTATGGTAATGGCAATGTTGAAACTAATTGTAAAATTAGGAAAATACCGGAGCTCTGTAGGGTGCAGGATTTGGGCGAGTAAGGCGTACTTCAAGTTGTGGAAGAGTAGCGGGATCCCACAATGGGCCGTCATTGTTTTCAATTGTCCTGTAGATTCTATCACGTCTCGGTCCTCCACTCCTTTCATCTGTAACAATTTTGAAAACTCTTTCCCAATTTTATTAAATGACAGAAGGTACTCTATTCTCTAATGAAAAAAATATCGAGCAAAATAGGTTTCATTCCAATCAACTCCTAAGAAATACCTACAACTACCCTCAACTTCAACTTATTTGCTGACATATTTTAAACTTTCCTTTGAAAATAAATCTGGGTTAATGTGCTGAGCAAAAATAACTAAAGTAACAACAATCCCATTTAAAATGTAATGACGCTTATGACCCAGAAGTTGATGTGCCAAAAGGAAAAAAAAAAAAATTACTCGGGCAATTAAAGATGTAACTTGCGTTTTTTTAATAAAAGCTTTTCAGAACAATATAAATGTTATAATTAACTTTTTAAAACAAGAATATAAAAATAATGTCCTTGTGGATTATTATTATTTTAAAAGGAACCTTTTAATAGAAATTTTCAGCCAGTAGAATAGGTTACATATGTACGTGTACGTTTACACGTGTGCGTAGGTTTGAATGTCCATTATATCTCAACTGGAACTAAAATTGTCCTATAACTTTTGAAGACTCATAATAGGAATTATTATTTTAAGATTAAGAATCTTAGTTTATAAACTATAAGCAACCATTCAGTAGTTATTTCTCTTGTGGCCCGCTTATCTGGGCATCCCTGTGTGTGTGTGTGTGTGTGTGTGTGTCTGTCTGTGTGTGTGTGTGTGTGTGTGTGTGTGTGTGTGTGTGTGTGTGTGTGTCTGTCTGTCTGTGTGTGTGTGTGTGTGTGTGTGTGTGTGTGGTTCACTGATTATAATGAAAAAGAAAAGACTTAGCAAAGGGCACTGCATAGATTCCTATCAGGCTGAAACCCAACAACATCCATTTTTTTTTGTTTTATTATTATTATTATTTTTTTTTTTTATAGGCTGCTTCGACTACCTAGCATCCATTCGTCTTATTACTTAAATGGTTATCTATCTTCAGTACACTATTAGATCTAAAATATCTATAATAAACTGGAAATAAGCACCAATAGTATACAGTGAAACACATTTGAAATAATAAAATATTAACTAAACTAATTAGTTAAATGAAAATATGATATAAAGCAAAACATGGTAAGATATGTTTAAGTGTCAAATACATGGAAATTTATAAAATAAAAATGGTGTATTAAATATTACAAACACCTGAAACTTTGACTTCATTGAAAATTGAAAGAATTTGACTAAAAAAACAAAAAATGAATTCCTACTACAAAACTTTAAGGTGGGTAGGACTTACCTCTTCTATTAAAAAGTATCAGCTCACTTCAATATCAATTATGACAGATGAAAGAAGATATCAATAAATTTAATTTGTTAATGTCACAAATGCTATCTGGCAGCTTCATTTGGAATTTGAAAGAGGAATTTTCAGTTAGGGTTTCCGATATATTCCTTTATATAATTTCATTAGCAACATGCTTTTTATTGGCACCCTTAAATCATCATGAGTAGGCAAAAATATATTGAAAATGCATGCTGAACAAAAGACTCAGGTGAAAGAAGATTCATTAGCAGAACTGCTTCACAGGTGGTGCGAACAAATTGTAGATTCGATGATTGAGCATATTAAACTTGCATAACGAGTATGTCAGAAGTTTCGAGGTTATTATATGCCGCATAGAAAGTTGCTTCTCCCAGAGTCGATTTCATTTCATCAGAAACACTGACCTGATTCAATTCATAATCCTGAGATGTCAGCCAGTCTTCATAAATGTTTTAGTACGATTCTCGTATTTATCATTTATTTATTTTTTTCAAAAAGGATTATCTTATCTTTGACTTTTCTTACATCTTTTACGAGTGCAGGGAATGAGAAAATAACATTTCCTTAGTTTAATTAACTTACATCAAATTGGAGAAATTAGAGATTCTCAAAAATTGGTTTAAATATTTCTTGTATAGTTTTGTTATTTATTCAAATTTAACAAATTAATTTTGAGAATATACGCATTATTTATTTGGTTTTGACTGTGTCTTATAAATCGCTTCACCAGTATTATGCGTTTGAAACAATAATAAGGTCACTCTATAAGATAAAGTCAACTTCTGACAGAAACAGATGGTTAGACAGTTTTAATAAAAGAAAATATTTTCTTAGAACCATTCTTATGTAGAGACATATCACTTTTTGACTGAATGTAGAGCTCAGCTTATCTTTTTATCAATTTCAAAATGAATCTCAAATCAAAATCAAAATCAATCTTAAATGCTTCTAAAATATTACATCATTGGGTTCTTTTGACGAGATGATCCAAAGAAATTATTTGTAGTGCGGTCAATTAATGTAATTGTCCAATCATGAAACATCTTGTAAGATAACAGGTTGTTTGTAATTTATTGAGCATTTGAGACTGGTGGAATGGAATAATAACTGCCACCTTACTGTTGACTGAATTAAATTATGTGGTTATTAAATTAAACAAAACCTTGTTGTATCTGAAACAAAATTGTTGTTTGCTTATTTCTTCTTCTTCTTCTTCTTCTTCTTTTTTTTTTTTTCTTTAATTTTTAACGGCAATTCAACCACTATGAGCTCATTCATGCCTCATAGTCGGTAGTGTCGAAGGCAAAGATAAAGCTCGACGGCTGGCGGACCTAGTCATGGTCGAGTAGAGTCCTCCTCTGCCAGTTCTACCTTAGTGGCCCGTATTTCTTCTTATTGTTTTTGTCCATAATTTCAGAAATACTGTTCCAGTTAGAAATCCTCTTCATTAGATGGATGTATACTCTAACAGTTTGCATAAAAAAAAATTGAATTAACAGAATTAGCCATGGGCTGACATACATTTTCAAGATAAGAAGTCAACCCAACTTGATAAAGTAACATTCTTTTTCCAAAATATTCTGCTACAAATATTATTTCAATCTTTTCATTTTTTGTCTGCTAATAACAATTTCAGTGGAAGTAAAAAGTTACCATGTCTGATGTAGTGAATCATGACCAGCAATGAATAAACTTTTTATACAGAAATCTGTATACAAAGAAATACCCTAACCTGCTGGCCCGCCTCACTCATTCCTCTATAACAGCTTAATTAAACAAGCAGAAATCAACCAGAAAGGGCTAATAACTACATTGTTTTTTTAATTCGATATTATCGTGGTAGTTATAATGTAGAATACCATGGTTTCATGAAGGGTGCAGGAAAGAAATAAAAAAATAAAATAAAAAAATTCCACAAATCAAATGAAATCAGAATTTGGGCAGAAAAAAATAAGATATTTTTTGGTTGCTTCAACAAGCTTTCTTCATATTTAATTCAGGTAGAAATTTAGATCGAACAAAGTACAGTAAATAGTTAAACTCTTCTATTATTTCCTTGCATTATCAGGTATGTTTTCACCATATCCTTCGAAGGCTCATGGAGTCAATCTTAGAGCATAAAATCAAATTGAATATTATTAATCGTAGGAATATTTCCAAATGCTTTCGATAAGAACTCTAGAGTGTCATTGTTTTTCATTAAAAAAAGGAATCTTCTATGATTCTTCTGCATACGTATTGCTTAATGGCATACTAAATCTCCATACATGTGAAAATTTGGTCCAAGCCAATTTTCTTGATAACCTCCATTGAGCAAGAAAATATATTTTCAGAAAAAACCTTGCAGAGTAAATGTTGACATTTATTTTCATGCTCAGTTTAACTCTGAACCAATGCAATTCAATCACAGCACATAATGTATATTCAATTCTGAATCGGTACTTATCTGTACTTCCAATCTGAAATATTTTTAAACAGAAAATTCAACATAATAATGTACCACAAAACTTTTTTATTTGTTTCTCATAACTACAGAAGAATCTGGATCCTCCACTAGTAGCTTTTTTGGTTTGAACAGTGCTCAAAGGAGATAATTGTTCAAACCAAGTAAAATAAAATTTTCATTCCATTGACTTGTAAATGAGATTCCAATGAAGAACAATTATATAAAAGCACCAACGCAGAGAAAAAATATCTTTCAAAAGAAAGTGACACTTTCCAACTCCCTGACTGCATGATGTATGACATGAAGTTACAATTACTTACAAGGAAATGAATCCATAACAGGTCTTGGGTGCCTGGATGCATTATTAATAGTACGCCGAGGAACCATCTCTCCAAGAACAGCTGCTCCAACAGCTCCTAATCTTGTGCCAAGATTTGAGTTTCCAGCGTTAGATGTAAGTCTTAGCCGAGCATCTTTTTGTCTGTGAAGTGCATTCAATTTCTCGCGAGCATCACGAAGAGTTTTTCTCTTACGAGCAATTATCTTAACTCTAGCATCAATAACAGAGGCTTTTGTGACTCCTCCTGTGGCTCCTGGAAAAACTTTGCCTCTTCTCTCCGGGTTTCCTCTTCCATTGCGAGACATACTGAAAGAATATATTTATGTTAATATAAGAAGTCGTTAATAAAAAATATGTAAAACCAATCATAAATGTTCATGTTTTGGCTATAAAGTCATTGTAGAGACCCGATGGTCTTGAGTGTTGGTGTGAACACTCCAGCTTAGGATCGTTAGTTCGAGCCCAGGATCGTAAGTTCTTTCGATAAAAGAAAAGGAATCAGCCCTATCCAACCTGTAGATAAACAGTCCTTAAAATCATTGTTATTTACAAATGGAGATTAAAATTTAAATAACTATAGTCAATGAACTATTAATACTTCCACATCCTAGGAAAAAATAAATTAATTTAAAAAATCTGTCTCATTCAAACTACATCAAAATAAAGGACATTACATCTAAAAAACTTGTTTAACTAACATTCTAACAATTTAGACAATAAAGTAGGGAATTGATAAGAATGTCTAAATAAAGAAATATGAATTTGTTTCTTTTGACTTTAAACAGCTAAATGCCGCATGAGAATCCAAGGTATTAACCCTAGAATACTAACCCTCCACGAATGTACGTTATTACTAACCATAGGCAAATTTTACTCCCTTAAAAGAAAATTAAAACAAAAACGATGTTTAACGAATCCAAATGTTTATTAATGTAAATAAATTTACAACATATTGTATTTCAATAAAATAATAGCCAAAAATAACAATAAATACGTAATTAATTTACTGAAAACTATCACTAAGATTATTGTAAATAAATGTACTAAAACTGAAATAACTTATGAAACTTATTTTTCTACACAACTAATACAAAATGTTATTTGTTGTTCTACACAAATAGCATATGCACAGTTTTTACAATAGGTTGTAGTTTTTCTCTTAATTTGATAAGGACAAAATGAACAATATGTTGGGGATCCTTTCGTCGACCTAAGACCATTAGTGCTTTCCAACTCTTCATCAAGTCCTATTCTTGACTGATTCTTCTTATCCTCCAACACCTCTTCTATCATTGGTCGAAGATGTCTTGGTAGAGAACTAATTGTCAGGCGGTATGCTTGCCAATCTTTAGTAAGCTCCCGATGTAGAGCGAGTAGAAAATCTAATCTTCACATTGCCCGTCGATTAGTATTCTTTCTACAATGTTTGTGGCTTAGAACAACATAAGAATTAATACACGCAATATTGAGCATAAAATTTGCACATTGCCATCTTCTTGTTTTGCGGCCACAATTTAGTCGGTGACACATTTGGTCAACTATTAATATTAAATACAACTTCCTTTTTTTTAACGTTTATTACTAACCTAGGTCATATTTACCCCTAAACAGACAACTGTCATTACTAACCAGGAGTAAATATTACCTCTTTCAATATACTCTTATTACTAACTCTAGGTAAAATTTACTCCCATTGTTTTGTTCGTTACTCCTTCAGAAGAAAGAAACGAAAACAATCAATCTACATACATCAGCTTCCTAAACTGTAATAATACGTAGTAGATTACAGGGGAAGTAGAGAACGCTTGTGTCGAACGGAAAGCTTTCATGATCAAGACCGTTTTCGTTGTAGGTCAAATCGGCCTAGGTTAGTATTCTAGGGTTAAAGGTTGTCAGGCAGACCCTAACAAAAATAATTAATAGCAACACATTTATATAGAAATTATCCATTTAAATTTGTTTTGCTGTAATAACTTCTTAGTGCAGCAACATTTAGAAGTAACTGTTTATTCTCAGAGAATATGCTTCTTGTTTAATTTTTAATGAAAATAATTACACAATATAAAAATTAATTACCCATATAATGTTTAAAACATTTATACACACACACATACATTATATATATATATATATATATATATATATATATATATATATATATATATATCAAATAAAATGCTATTATTCAATAGTTTGTTCAATACAATTACAAGTTTTAGGGCAAAACAATTGTAAGTACATTCGAGAAATAGTGATTTCTGATAGTAATGAATCAATCTCAATACTGCAACAAATCCCATCTAAAGTGGCTGGTAATAAAAACAAAGATATCTAAAGACAAAAGAATAGAAAGAGTAAAGCAAATCCAGTTAAAATTATAAACAAAAAGAAACTTCAAATTCTTCAAAAACTAAAGAATTCTAGAAAATTATTGAAAATTGCTATCAGACGGTGCTTATTAATTCATAAATATAAATCATCAAGTAATAAAAATATACCTTCTATTCTTTCTTCCAGGTAAGCCGGTCTTCCACTTCTTTTTAATAATTTCATCTAAACCAACGTCCATCTTGGAAACAGTTCAACTAAACAACTGAAAACAGTCTAGCCGAAAATCCAAACGTATCTCATGGAGTGCACGTTGAACAGTGTTGTCCAAATACTAATTTTCTGGATGCAACTTTGACTGGACGTAAATAAAAATTCTTAAAAACAAAACTTAAAGTATATTAAATACGTAATTCAAATTAAAACCAGTTGTTTAAAAAATTACAGATTTTCTAAATGTTTTTGCGCACGCACTAACGTGGGATCATTTTCTGTAGATTCATTTTTCTACAGATTTTTTTTTTATACTAATATACATGAAGATATTTTTTAAATATCAGACATTAAAATGTTAATTAAATATATTACTTTAAATAAAGCTAAAACGTTTTGACAAAAGAACTATTTGCAAGTCCATTTAAGTACAATTCATTCAATTTTTTAAAATAGTTGAAGGGGTTACAGAAAATATTATGGGATTTAAAATTCTGTTTTTTCTCAATGTTTCTTCCGTATTACTAAAATATTCATTCAAGGGGGGCTCTAAAATGTGAAAGTAACTGAGAATAAATATTTTCAATTACCTTAAATGCAAGTCTTGCTAAATTGATCCTTTAGATTTCAATAACATAACAAAATTTCTTGACTTTGTTTCATTATGAAAGTTTGGCAAATCTGTTAAATATTACCTTGTTAACAAGCGTAACATTATACCTTGTTTACATTTTTAGAATTCAAGTTCTACTATCCGTTGACAAATTAAATAGATCGTTTTATGTGTATTATTCGTTGAAGGGTGGACTTTCAAAATTGCCCTCCACAGTTTTTGGTCAAAGAACTATAAATCAGGTTATGGTTGGTTCTCCTGAAGATGACAGTTCCTTATCAGTCTTTCAAAACAGTTTTTGTTGAGAGCTTCAAGTGATGTTTTTTTTATTAAAGTTTTTACTGCAAGACAATGTTTAAGAATTTGAGGAAATGTGCCTTTTTATGCGCTATTACATTAATATTCTTGATGCAAAATGGTAAGTGTTAGATATCTTTAAAGACCTCTTACCCTATTGAACAATGCAATATTCTAATATTAATAGGGCATTCTGTTGTTTCATATTTTCTTTATTTAAATACATTGGAATTTCTTGTGTTATTTTTTTTTTTATTTTTTGTCTGCATAATGATGGAACTTAAGTTTTAGATTTTAAGCTCCTTTATTTTAATAAAGAATTATTTTGAAGTATATTTTTTCAGAGAAATAAGTTTTAAGAAGCTGATAACATGCATTTTTTCTAATATTCTTTATCTGTGTAAATCTCTATGTTTTAATATTTTTATCAGGATATTGTTTTAATCATCAACATTTGTATAGAATAACCTAACTCATGAGTGAATCCTTGTAAAATTTAAAATAAATTAGAAAGAATTGCCATTAGAATTTGATCTACTTCCATTGCTATAACACCAGGTACTGCGCATAGGGGAAAGATGCAAAACAATATTGCCCAAAAATAGTGTTTTATTCAGAAGCCAACTATTATTAATGAAACAAATTGCAAATTAAGGCAATTTTAAAATTAATAATAAATAAGGCAGGCACTTTTAAGGGGGTTCAAATGTAAATTTAAAAAAAAAAAAACCAAAGTACCTAGTTTTTATATTCCACCAAAAACACCACAATATATATATATATATATATATATATATATATATATATATATATATATATATATTCTTTTTTATCCTAGTAGGCATGGAGTCATTAAAGCAGTCTTCCCTTTTTTTATACTACTTTATTTATTGGGCCCAATAAATAAAGTAGTATAAAAAAAGGGAAGACTGCTTTAATGACCCCATGCCTACTAGGATAAAAAAGAATTTGGATATTTTGGGTCATCTATAAGAATAAATAATATATATTGTGGTGTTTTTGGTGGGAAAGAAAAGGAAAAGGAATTATATTTTAATGTTCTTATTAGATTTTCATTAAATCTCAGGGTTCATTTAAATATTATATCTTAGTTTGGCTAAACGTAGAAATATTATAGCTCTATAATATAATAACATATTGACTCTAGTCAATATGTTATTTTTGAGTTCTTAGATGATGTCATAAAAATTGTTTCATTTCATACTTAGAACATTTGTTTATTCAATTGGCAGAATATATATACATAAATATTGTGGTGTTTTTAGCGCGGTTCCTCCCTCCCCCATAGGGAGGAACCCCGCTTATAAGGTTGATACAATGAAACAATCCGGAAATGCCATCTAGAAAATTTCGCGTTTCAGAACCCCTAGAGACCGAAAATAACGGTGGTTCAAATTTGTATATATATATATATATATATATATATATATATATATATATATATATATATATATATATAATTTGTCTGTTCGCTCATTTCTGGCTTCCCTAATGGTCCAATTGTGATGAAATTTGGTACAAAAATCCGTCATCCAATTTAATTAAAAGGTCAAGTTCTTTAACCAGCAGAATCCGCCCACTGGAAGATGGCGTTTGGGGCGAAATTCGCGCAAAAAAAATCGTAACGCTTACGTTTTTGAGTTCATAAGCTTGTAACCAATCGTTTTATAGGCTTCTTGGGCTAGGAAAACGAATGAAACCATTTTCAAGGCGATAGCTTTAATCGTTTTCGAGAAAATTGGAAAAATAGTTTTTGAATACCGTTTTTGGTTTGGGTGCTTAGTATCATTGGATCCAGTTGAAACATTTTCTGCATGTTCTACTTTCATTAAAACTAATATGTTGAAATTTTTGTTACGATTGCATTTTAGGAAGGGTTAGAATAAAATATTTTATTAACAGACATAAAAAGTTTTGGTAACTTTGTATACATTCCTTAATATCTCGAAAAAGGTTGAGAATCTTGGGAAACGGAAGATGACCATTAGAAAGCTCACTAAATGCTCTACAAAAATGGTTCTGATGAAAGTTTTGATTAGGCGATGTCAATCGGAGAAATAAGTGCTTAAAACATTAAAGTAATTGATTTCGCTTATTCGAACTGTTCTTTTTGTCTGTTTTTATTCCTTGTTATTTTTTAATTGCTTATAGTCGGATAATGTATTTGACAATAAAAAAGATTAAGTAAAATAAGAAGATCAATTTATTGTTAAAAATGTATCGTTCAAAGAGAGAGATCCCAAGGCTTTCCAAATGCCTCTGAGCGGAGGCCTTTCTGCCCGACTTATGGGATAGCTGACCCATACAGGTAAGATTGTAAATCAAGACCTTTCAAGACTGGTTTGTTTGAGATTTCATTTGGATAGGTGTTTCGCTATTGATCTAAACAAAGTAATAACTGTTTCTATTCTAAGCCTTGATAAACACTAGAGATAAGAACGGAACCGCGCTAAGATGACGCAGTTCCTGCGAATAGGACTTTTGGGGGGTATTGTGGTGTTATATATATATATATATATATATATATATATATATATATATATATATATATTGTGGTGTTTTTGGGGGGTAAGAAAAAGAAAATGAATTATATTTTAAAATTTTTAAAGAAAAAGTGACTATAAAGGTTCTTATTAGGTTTTCATTAAATCTCAGGGTTCATTTAAATATTTTCAAATTCACCACATATGGATTTATGAATAAAACTATTATTTATTTAATGTGAATAAAATATAATTTACATTTTTTTGGCATGGTTGAGATACTAAATTAAATATATTAAATATAAAAAAGAAAAGGTACTTGACACATAATTGTATCAATGTTGGGGTGTTAAAGAAAAATTAGCACATAATTAAAATATGGAACTTATATAATAAAATATAATTATTGAAACTTTGCTAGCTTTTATACTTTATATTCAATTGACTTGAGCATTGGCAGTTATTTTATTATTGAGTTATACTCAGCTTATGATGCGGATGGTGTTCTGGAAATGAAGAGGCAGACTTGTAGTAGTTATGTCGGCATGCTGAGGAGAATGATGGTCGCTGCTAGGTCATAGAGTGAAGATGAAGTGTGAGCTTGGTGTCGGCCTCCGATGCTGTGAAGAGAAAGAGTGCTGTCTGCTCCTTGGTTGCTGCAATGAGATCGATTGGTGGGGGGAGGCTCTTCTTAGAGGCGTTACTCCCACCATACCAAGAGACTCCCGGGTGCGAGGCCGATACATCGGTGTCCAAAGGGCACTTTTCGAAGCACCTGTCTTCTTATCTTCCTGGGAAACTTGTATCTTTCTTTGCCTTATTGCTCCTAGCTGAGACATTTTAAATCCTTTTTTATTTCACACTTCCTTTTTAAAAAAAATAAATACTGCCAAGCTAAGAACTGCCAATTGCTAAACCTTTTATTATAACTGCTTTCATTTTCAATTATTTAGTTGTTTGACAAAAATAATATCTGTGCTGGACTTATTGTATAGGAATTCTACTCTTTGCTATGCCAGAAACTGACACTTTCTAGAGCACCCCCTTATAGATCATTGCAATATATAATATTGTTCCTCTTATTTTGGCACAATTTTAAGATGACATTTTCTACTGTTGGAGAAATCTGTTATAACTTTTATTAGTTGAGTGTATCCTGTATACCAGTTTCATAAATTTTATTTTGAGAATATATGTATAAAAGAATAAATAGTTGTAAGGTATAAACAATTCATATCTAATGAGAGAAAAACATTTATTTATTTTTAAATGATAATGGTATTGCACACCTTAAGGGGTTATGACTTTTATGCCTGTATTTTATGTATTTTTGCAGAAGAAATGAAGAAAGCATAAAATCCCGATCTAGAGCACCCCCTTATAGATCATTACAATATATATATATATATATATATATATATATATATATATATATATATATATATATATATATATATATTGTAATGATATATTACATTCTTGAAAATATGTTTAAATTCAAATAACCATCGATATTTTGAAAAGCCCGCGCAAATCACAAACCATATGTACAAATAACATCGTATTATATACGATCAAAATTAATAATGTTTTTGGACAATACTGGTATACAATATATCCATATTAAATGTACATTCAGATAACAATAAATTAATTATTTTGTATGGCAAAAAACAATTGTTATCTGTATATATAATCCGGCAAACGGCGGAAGTTGAGAAGCAGGGACGCTAAACTTTCCCGCTTGCTCGAATGGCGTCAGTCGATTCTAGTTCCATCAGCGATAGAGAGAGGTTCAAGCTACTCTAGTCTCAGCCTTGTCTTGAAGAAGAAGTTTTTTGGTTCTCAGCGTTGGCCGAAGTCAGAGCTCTCCTCCAAGGAATACCGAATGTATTAAGATTTCGTTGGAAGCGGATTGATTTAGAGGTAAGAATTGTTTTTGTTGTAGTTTTAAATTATTTTATTTTTGTTTGCATGTAATTTAATATTGTTTGTATCTCAGAATTGTCTGGAGATAAATGTATTAATTCACTCGGAACCTTGATCCATGAGATTAAGTTAAATTAACATAATAAAACTAATTAAAATTTCTTTATTTCTTATTATAAAAATTAATCATTACATTTAATGGCGCCCAACGTAGACGGCCGAGTGAATTAAAATTAAAAGCGGTAAATAAATATTGAAAATAAAACTTAAAAGTAATTTTTTTTTATATAATAAAAATGTCTGACGTAAATATTGAACAATTTCAAAATAACGGTGAAGAAAATAGTGTAGAATCACCGGAATACGTATTTTTTACGCCAGGAGAAATAAATATAATAGTCGAAACACGTGAAAATGAATTGCAGGAGGATGATGCAATAGCATTCAGAGAATCGTCGGCGTGTTCCATAGCAAAGGAAATTATATCCAATGGCGGGAATCGTACTCCGGAAAGGGATAATGAGATGCATCCGTGGCACGTGGATCAACTCATGAGATTTTTAATGGACAAGTTCCAAGAGTTTAATGCTAAGAGTGATAAAAATTATGCAGAACTAAGTAAAAACAATAAAAGATTGGAAAATAAGGTAAATGTCAAGGAGCGTGGTCTCCACGCCGATTCTTTTGAAACTTTGCACTATAACGTATTTTGATGCACTAAACACGAATCCGTTAAAAAAAAAGGTCGCTTTTCACTAAAAAAGAAGTTATGAAACATTTAAGTTCACTGTTATGAAGGTTAGGGAAGACTGCCTTGGACGACTTTTGGGCCATAGAATTCTTTTCATTTCTGCGAGTTGGATTGACTAGGGGTTTTGATGTTTTCTTGAGCGAGCGGAGCGAGCGGAAACGCACAGCGAATATGCCCAAAAGCGACAATTTACGACCAAGTCAGCTACCACAAGGTGAGTCTAAATTTCAATTACACTTCGTCATTAAGGACTATTGCGCATGCGCGTGTTTACAAATTCGCCGTTAACCCGTCTTTTATAACCTCCATAACAGTGAACTTTAGTGTTTCATAACTTCTTTCCTAGTGAAAAGCGACCTTTTTTTTTAACGGATTCGTGTTTAGTGCATCAAAATACGTTATAGTGCAAAGTTTCAAAAGAATCGGCGTGGAGACCACGCTCCTTGACATTTACCGAAAATAAAATTGATAAAAATAATAAAATATTGGAAAATAAAATAGATGCAAAGAGAATAGAACAAAATAAAAAATTGGACGATTTATGTGCGTATTTAAATAATATGGGTGAAAGTCAAAATAAAGAGAAGATAGAATTGGAAAAATCGAATAATAACCTTTTTAATAAAAATAATAGAAGTTGTAAAGAAATTATTGAGATTAATGAAAATAATAATGGAAATTTAATTAAAAATACCGAAAATGACGATACACAAATCAATAATGACGATTTAAGTGAATTAAGAAAAGATAATTTAAATTATGATTGTAGTATTATTGATCAAAAATGTGAAGAAAATAAAATATTTGTTGAAACTAAAGATGAAAGTGAGTATGTTTGTTTAGTGAATGAAGATGATAAAATTAAAGAAATATTATTGAGTAATTTGAATAATAACAATGAAAAAATAAATCAAATAATTAAAAATAATATAACTAATGATAATTTAAAAAATAAAATAAGTACAGACGTTATGGATGAGAATTTGGAACAAAATAATATTAAAAAATTAGTTGATGATCATATAATTAGTTTAAAAATAATGAGTTATAATAATAATAATGGTAATAATCAAAATAATATAATGAATAAAAATGTTAACAAAAATAATCATCTGAAAAATATGGACACCAAATTTGGTAATAAAGTAAAAATACTTTTTGAGTATCAATATCAAAATGGGATTGAAAACATTGCAAAATTAAATCGGCCACCACGAAAGAGAATAAAACAAGTCCTTAGGAATAATTCGGACAGATAAAAAAAAAAAAATTTTAATGATAAATAGTGGATCTAGGACAATTTTTAAATGTAGTACTAGTTTAGAATTTTTATGTTACAAAAATTAGTTTAGTATAAGATTTAATTGATAATAATAATAATTAAAAATTAATATAAATGTTGAAATCACATTAGTTTAGGATAAGAAAATTTTGATATTATGTAAAATTAATAAATTTAATAATAATGTTTTTTGTATATTAAAATAAACTTATTTCAATAAAGATCATTAGTTTAGCCTAAAATAAATTTGATAATTATAAAAATAATTTAAAATAAGTATATTAATAAAATACTATATTCATATAATCACAATAATTAAAAAATTATGAGACGAAGTAAGCTATCAAAATTTAAAAATAATATAATACACTTGCTATTATTCTGAACCCTCTATTCCGAAACTCCAAATTAAAAAATTCAATTTTAAATTTATTTTTTATACCGGACTAAAAACATTTTTTTTTTAATTTTTTTTTTTAGACAGGAGTGCAAATGTAATGATATATTACATTCTTGAAAATATGTTTAAATTCAAATAACCATCGATATTTTGAAAAGCCCGCGCAAATCACAAACCATATGTACAAATAACATCGTATTATATACGATCAAAATTAATAATGTTTTTGGACAATACTGGTATACAATATATCCATATTAAATGTACATTCAGATAACAATAAATTAATTATTTTGTATGGCAAAAAACAATTGTTATCTGTATATATAATCCGGCAAACGGCGGAAGTTGAGAAGCAGGGACGCTAAACTTTCCCGCTTGCTCGAATGGCGTCAGTCGATTCTAGTTCCATCAGCGATAGAGAGAGGTTCAAGCTACTCTAGTCTCAGCCTTGTCTTGAAGAAGAAGTTTTTTGGTTCTCAGCGTTGGCCGAAGTCAGAGCTCTCCTCCAAGGAATACCGAATGTATTAAGATTTCGTTGGAAGCGGATTGATTTAGAGGTAAGAATTGTTTTTGTTGTAGTTTTAAATTATTTTATTTTTGTTTGCATGTAATTTAATATTGTTTGTATCTCAGAATTGTCTGGAGATAAATGTAATACCAGTAATTCACTCGGAACCTTGATCCATGAGATTAAGTTAAATTAACATAATAAAACTAATTAAAATTTCTTTATTTCTTATTATAAAAATTAATCATTACAATATATATATATATATATATATATATATATATATATATATATATATACATACATATATAATATTTCTGATAATTTATTATATATAGCTGTTACCCAGCAAGTAGCTACACCTACTTCCTGCATCTAGAAACGACAAAATAAATTAGAAACCAAATAAGTAATATTAAAATCTAATAACACTAATCTGTAACTGTTCGGGTTCACACTTTCGAACCAGTGACCTCCAATCTGTGAGTCCTAGACGACTTTAACCTAGCCTATAACACCCCTCGGATTAAGTCATACATTTGTGTCAAGTTTAGTCAAAATTGGTCAAACAGTGTGGATTTGTATAAGGAACTAGCTGGTACTCAGTGTGCCATGCTACACATACTTTCTGTCTATGACTCTCCGCGTATCAAGATCTACCTGGGTACCAAGTTACATCAAAATCGGCCAAACGGTGTGAATTTGTTTATCCGTCTAGTAATTCAAAATGCAGCCGGCAGATGCCAGCACCACAGCACTTCATATAAAATCCGACAGAGGCCAGCAGCATAGCCTGCGAGTAGATAGCTTTTATCAGAGAAAGGCCAGCACTCCTTAGTTTGACAGTGACTGTTGATATTAAAGTTGAAATAAACTTCATTAAATGATTATATAAATATGTAAAGTCATCAATGAGTTCGAGTTATTCTAATTATCAAGAACATTGACAAATAAATGTGAGACATTATTGGATCGACCTTTTGACCAAATTTTGAAATTTGACCATTATGGCCTAGCCTAGGAGATTTCCCGTATCAAGACCTACCTGTGTGCCAAGTATGGTCAAAATCTGTCAAACGGTGTAGATTTGTATAAGGAACAAACAAAGAAACAAATAAATAAACAGACAAACACTTGATTTTTATATATATAGAAGATAAGCATACAGACAGACAGGTGGTAGACGTTTTGGACGTAGCCTAGGAGACTTCCCGGATCAAGACCTACCTGTGAGCCAAGTTTGGTCAATATCGGTCAAACGGTGTGGATTTGTATAAGGAACAAACAGGTAAACAGACAGACATGTGATTTTTAGATATATAGATTTCTTGATAAAACATTTATATCGGTTGATCATTGTTATCATTGTGCTCCCTACTCGTTTTGGAATTGCTGCGGCAAATAGAGCCGACTTTATTGAAAACCACACTACAGCTCTTGTAAAAGAACTCCACAATGCCGGTAATAAGTGCGTGTTACATGCGATGGTTCACGTTATCAAAAAAGTTCTAACACCGAATATCAAAGAAAATTATTTTCTGTACAGTAAAAAAGTGCCTCTATGCATGTAAAAAGTGCCTGTATGTAACCATCAGTCGTGCATACGGTTTACGTAGAGGTACTTTTTTTCTGTACAGAAAATAATTTTCTTTGATAAGAAAATCAGGATTTTTCTCAGCGAGCCCTGAGATGAGAAAATTCCTGCCGCCAGTGGGGATGAAACCCACCATCTCCCGCTTTGAATCTAAGGCGCTAGCCACTAGAGCACGGGAGACCCCACTATTTTATTATTATCTGAAATATGCAGTATTTAATTTATAGAACTAAATCTGCAAGAAAAATTCAACAATTTAGTGAATAGTATTTAAATATATTAAATCAGGAAGTAAATATCCATCTACTATATATTTGTCAAATACCACTCACTCACGGACTATCATCGCCCAGCCCAAACCACTTGACAGAAAAATTTGAAATTTTGTATGGACACCCCCTTTGGGATGTAAACACTCGCTAAGAAAGATTTTTTTTTATATTAAAATTTTTAAATATTTTTATAGGGGTTTGAATTTTTATTTTTTAAGAGAGCATGCTCGCCTAGGCCGAATGCGTTGCTAGGACGATAACAGAACAGCTGTTACCATACTGTATCTACTTCATTGTATTATTTTTAATTGCGGTTAATTTCAACTATGATGGGAGTCCTTGAATTACTAGAAATAAACTGTTACTCATATAGTTTAAGCACTGAGGGACAAAATCACCATTTTTATTACGGTTCATTTCAACTTGTTCAACGGTTCAAACCCATAGAGTGGTTGACACGCCTTAAATCCAACAAAAAAAAAAAAACCATAGAGTTTACACTATACCTAGTGATGGTCCATCCGAGGTAACAATATCCCAAACCCTTGCACTGCCTCCTCACCCTTCAGCATTCCCAGTCAGAACACTTCTTGGTAATGCTCCCAAATATAATGGGTGTTTCAAAATGACATCTGAGAAACATAAATTTTAACGTATATTTATTATATACAAAGAAATTTAACCTGTATTGGTTACACTGCTGTTACTGGTAACCTGTAGATAACGGGTTATCTCTAGGCTATCTGTTTCTTAACACTGGTCCGGAGTGCCCCAGTATCAAGAAACATTATACTTTGATTACTTATCAATTGATGTATAACATATAGTATGATGGGAACCATGCTATAATAAACTGTAAAAAAATATATAGTAGCATTAATTTTGATGATACATTATTTAACACAATAAAAAAACTACTTATCTGCTGTGACAAAGCATGGGCATTCAGCTAGTTATATAATAAATTGTACTTACTTATGAACAATTTATAGAAGAAAAAGGTTAAAAATTCATAAAAAATCTTCCAGACAGACAATATGAAAACGGAACACACTGTTGAAAAGCCCAAACAATACTAAAGGCAACTGTCTTTACCTGGAGCTGTAAAAGTGAATCCCCTCCATTTACGAGTCTTTTGAATAAAAAAGGGAAAAGTAATGGAGGAATGTTCTTCTGAAGGGACACTCGTAAGCGGGTAGGATTGCTAGTGTCCTTCCGTAATGACACCCGCAGCGAAAGAGTTAAACTCCTGATGAACTTCAGGTATTGTCTGAGTTCATTTGATCACCTGGTGACCATGTTAATTGCATAACTGGGGAGAGACTGGGCCATACAAGAAATAAAGTTAAAGCCTTGTGAGGTATCGTGACACTGAACCAAATTCTTACTCTTTAATACTTAACAATTACTAGTTTTACTTATACTACTCTATCTGCAATTATGATTAATGCGGTATTGAAAAGAGAATATATTTATAATTCTTAGTAAAACTAATTTTAAACATTTATCACAGTTTACTCAAATGAAGTGAGTTCTAATAAGTCAGTAAATGATTCCGGAACCAAAACTGCTGTTCATATGTGTATAAGGAAGCTTGCTGATGGAACCGAATACCATGGGCCTTGTTACAAATTAAGTGGTACTAAAGTGGTAAGTTACAACCAATATTATTTTCATACTTACCAAAATTATCCTTAATCATTGAAACAATGTTTACTAAAATTGTGCCTTATGATATCATAGAAGAAATATAGCTCTCTTTCTTCAGGAGGAACAAGCTATCTCTGTCACAGATTCTGAAGTGCCAGACCTTCTGAAACACAA
Source organism: Gonocerus acuteangulatus (assembly GCA_946811695.1). NCBI lineage: Eukaryota > Metazoa > Arthropoda > Insecta > Hemiptera > Coreidae > Gonocerus > Gonocerus acuteangulatus. Next base: position 105,356,374 of record OX328123.1, on the reverse strand, counting down.
AACAACAGAGAAAACCGGAAAGACCTCAGCCCAAATCGATAAAAATGCTGATGTAGCTCATATCCAACCTTTTTCTGCAGTTAATGAAATCATTAAACCAAAAGAAGAACTAAGTGCAAATACTCGATACAATATTAAAACAGGAGGAATAGCCTCTCTCATTTGTGTGTCTATTGCTTTAGTTTCTTATGTGGGGATAATGATTTGGAAACAGGTTGTGATGTAAGTATAATTTGATCATTTCTTTTATATTGTAATTTATGCTATTTATTTATTTTTTTATTTTTTTTTGAAGGAGTGGTTATCAGAATAGAGAAATATTGTTAAATGATGATGACATAGGAGACATAAATGATGAAGACATGAGACATTTTGAGGTATGCAGAGTATATTCTTCCTAACTGTAACAATTTTTTATAAGTTAAACAATTTTTAAGTTTTTTACTATGTTTAACAAGTTTTCTTGATCTTATTTATTCAGTTATTTAGAGCCTGCTAAGGTGCAATTTGCTCTTTTGAACACGAGTAGTGGACAGAACCCATCAACAGTTTAATGTTTTATAACAATAAATATTTACATATATATATATATATATATATATATATATATATATATATATATATATATATATATATATATATGGGGGCAAGGTTAGCGCTGTGGTAGAGCACTCGGACTAATGAACCCGAGCGCGTGCACTAACCATTTTTTCTTCTGGTGTCATTATTCGAGGGTTGGATTTGGGGTCCCAGATCGCCCCTAGGCTCACCCAGCCTTTAATTAATTAATGGGTACCTTCAAGGGGAAAAATCTGGAGGCTGGAGCATAGTACTGACCACACTATCTCCCTAGTGTGCCTTATGTTCGAGAATTAGACACCTCTACAGTATCTGCCCCTCTGGGCCCTTGGTGGCCTGTTACGGGACTGATTTATATACATATGTATAAAGAAATTGCAATACAATTTTTGATAAGTTAACAATAGTGAAATGTAAAATACATATTTACTTTGCCAAGTGTAAAAATGATTTAACTTCACATTAGCACACACGTTTTTCCTTATTGGTTTAGGTTTGTTCTAGACGTTTGTGTAAGTATTTGTTTGTCTAAGGTATATGCGCATTTTTTCAATGTGAGGACTGTTATCTGCCAAAAGTTCATGTAGATTAGTTGGTAGGTTTGTACCGTCTCGTTGCTTGCATTCCGTTAGTATGTGTTTAATAGTGAGATCCGTGTTGCAAATGGCACATGTTGGTCTGTCATGTTTCGTCATTAAGTGCCGGTGTGTCAGTAACGAGTGCCCAATGTGGTGACCACAACTTCTTCACGCCTCGTGGCTTGGTTGCTGGATGGCCAGGCACACCCAGTTTTTTTTATTTGTCTCAACTTATTATTTTGTGTGTTGGTCCAAATGATTTGCCATTTATTTTCTGTGTGTGTGATTTTATGTTTTGTTAGTAAGGCCTGTACTGTCAGTTCATCTATGTCTACTGTACATCTTGTCGTAGCTTGTTTAGCATGTAAGTCGGCTTCTGTGTTCCCTGGGATGTCATTGTGTCCGGGCAGCCACAGAAGTATTACCTGCATGTTGTAAGTTACGTATTCTTTGAAAGATTGCAGTCATTGTTGTGTGTGTTTTGGAGACGTTTTTGATGGAGAGTAGAGAACTTAAAGAATCCGAAAATATGATAACAGTTTTGTTTTGGGTTATAGTTATGTTTCTTAAAGCCAAAGGTATTCCTTGAAGTTCTGCCAAAAACACGGTTGAATTATTATTTAATTTAGAGTCTTAATTAGTGTTTCCTATGATAGCTGCAGATCCAGTGCCTTCTCTAGTTGATCTGTCTGTAAATGCTAGGAGTGCATGTGGATACTGCACTATACTGTGATATATCATAGTTAAATTTAGTTTTGTAGAAATGTTTGGAGAAAGGGTTATTTTTATTGAATTTTGACAATTTTGTATTTACTTCTAAGTTTTTTATTCTCCACGGTAAGTAAGTCTGCTGTTGCTTCATGTGTATAGGTGTGTTTTGTAAATTTTTGTTTACAGCGTAGTCTAGTATTCTTGTATTTAATGGTCGCTGTCGTGTTCTCGTCCGGTTGTACTCAGATATAAATAGATTTGTTATTCAAGTCTGAGTATATAGTATATTGAGGAACATAAATTTAGTGTAAAGTTTTAAACAAAATTCCTGATGCCTGTACTCCAATGGAGGCTCGCCCACTTCGACATACAAGCTGGCATGTGGGCTAGAGCTGAATGCACCTGTCGCTATTCTGATTACTGTGATATGAATCGTGTCTAACATTTTTAACGATGTCTTACTGGCAGATGAGTATGCTTGACAGCCATAATGCAGTAGTGACCTGGTGTATGCTCTATAAAAACCAAGCATAGAACATCTGTCAGCACCCCATTTTGTATTGCTGAGACCCTCAATAAATTAAGAGATTTCTTGCATTTATTGAGGAGTTCTTTTAAGTGGGGAAGCCAAGTTAGACGCCAATCGAACACCAACCCAAGGAATTTTATAGTACTTGCAACTGGTAAGTTGTAGTTATACAATTGCAGTAGTATTGGGTTGGGGAATGTTCTATTTCGTGTGAACAGTATGCAGCTGGAAATCTTAAAACCAGTTAAGGAACACCAATGTTCGAGTTAATGTATAGTGTCTTGTAGTTGGTCCTGTGCTGAGTTTATGTGTTTCAATGCAGTGTAGATAGGTATGTCATTAGTATATTGGCAATGGGTCACTGTATTTGGGATGAAAGATCTTATAGAATCTACTGCTATGTTGAACAAGGTGACGCTAAGAACTCCTCCCTGAGGCACACCGATTTCCTGTAGGAATTCATCTGAAAGGGCTGGCCCTATCCTCACTCGGAATCGTCTATTATGTAAATAATTCTTAATGGATGTGAAGATGGATCCTTGTATTCCCCAATTGCTTAGCTGATATATTATCATCCTCTGCCAGACGGTATCAAAAACCTAACCTTCTCTAAATCCAGGGAAATTGCCAGTACCAAATTCTTCTGGATGAAAGAATTCAGTATGTCATTTTCAAGCCTACTGATGTGATCTAATGTGCTGTGATCAGGCCTGAATGCACACTGATAGGGTGGTAAAAAAATTCTAATGTATTTAATATTTTCTCAAGTACTTTTGACATGCAATTGGTTAACGATTCCGGACGATAACTAGAGAGGAGTCTCTTGTCTCTGCCATTCTTTAGAATCGGTACAATTATAGCCTCATTCCAGGAGTGAGGATACGCCCCCTCAAGAAATATTTTATTAAATACTTTAAGAAGAAAAACAAAGCCCTATGGTTGTAATTTTTTTTTCATCTCATAACTTATTTTGCAAGGTCGAGGTGAAGTCTGTCTAGCAGTTGAGAGTACCAATTTGAGTTCCTTAAGTGTGATGGGGTTATTAATGGGGTTGTGATCTGTTAGGATCGGTATTGCTGTTCTTTCGGTTTGTTTTTTTAGTTCCAGAAAGGTATTTGTGAAGTTATTATCACTAGCATTTGCGCAAAGTGGTTTCCAAAAACCTTGCTAACTTCGATTGGGCTTGTAACAGCAGTACCGTTCAGTTCAAGTCTAGTTATTGGTTGTCTGTATTTTTTGTGCTTAATCTCGTTAATGTTGTCCCAAATCTTATGTGATGGTATGTGTCTGTTAATTGATGGAAGAAATTATATGAATTAATTAATTTATGTCCAGCACTGTTTTTTATTTGCCTTCATCACCCATTGAGCCTATGCCTTCAACCTTTTATATTTCTGGAAGTACTTTCACCCATTCACTTACCACTGACGGAATTTTTCGGGCGGATTCAGTATCATACGATACCAAACCCGCAAACCTAACCGGGAATACGTAATGAGGTCCCAAATCATATACGAAACGTATAGAACAAGACCCGAAGTAGCGAGATAGAAAGAAAGCCAAGCTATCTGCTGACGCATATGCCATGACACTGGGCCCGAACGTGTTAAGACTTATATTAGTACATGATATGGTCTACAGTGATGATATTGTATTTGTGGCAGATTCAGAGGCGAAACTCTAAGAAACATGAGTTAAAGGGCACAAGGGCAACACATGAGTAAGGGGGGTTTCCTGGTAGGAGGCAGAAGAGAGAAAAAGAAGAATAAGAAGAAGATTACAGTTTTATGTTATTCATATCTTAACACATTTAGGGCGGGGAAAAGTATGCTAGGTAAAGTGGCGACCGCCTCGCCTTTAAGATACAGTCGAGATAAATCATTGTACTATGACTCCCAACTTTTTTGTGTTAAGACTGTTGTGGTGCAACGTCGGGCGTGGTCGGTACCTGAATGGGTGACCGACCACGTGCTGTTGGCATTATAAAAGGGTGGCAACCTATAGATAGCCCGGCGCTAATGGCCAAGTTGTAGATGCGCCGTAAAAAAAAAAGAAAAAAAAAGACTGTTGTGGTATACTGATTTAGGACTTCTGTAAATGAAAAATAAACAAATTTACAAACATTTTTGGAAATATTTATTACTAAGCTACAGCTATTTATTACTAAGCTAGTCTTGTTCTTTTAACTACAATTAGTTCAAGCATTCAGGAACTACTCATCTTTAAGTCAGCACACTTGATTAAAGTTAATAATAAAATAATATTTAATAATTTGTATTTTTATTATTTAAATTTTAACATCCATTATTATCAACTACAAATTTTGGGACAGGTTATCTAAAGGTTACCAGTCTTTTCTAGCCAGGATAGGGCTGATGCCCTTTTTTTTATCAAGAAAAGCCACCACCCCATAGTGGGAATCAAATCCACAACCTTTGGCACGGAGTGTTAAGTGCTCACCTGCCGAAGCTGCATTCAAAAACAAAGCATGGAATGGATTTCTGGTTGGAATGTCTGATTATTTGCCTTATTAATATTGTGGTAAATCAGTCAGCATAGCACCAAGTTGCCATAAGTATCAATAAGAGAGTAGGATTGACCACTCCCACAACAATAAAATAATACACTGATTGAAGCATGGTAAATCCTGATCTAATCTTTAATAAGTCGGAGGTTTCCAAGATTAATTTTTACCTAGTTATTGTGTTGATTTTTTGTTGTCCTCTTAAGAAATTTATAACAATTTATATGTCTTGTAAATTTCCTCAAGCAGCTTATGCACAGGTATTCAGCCTTCTTTAGAAACACTTATTATTACGAATTTATTTTTGAAGACTAGACTCAAAAAAAAGTTTAGCTTTCTAAATTCACAGCTGTCTTATTTTTGTTTTTAATCTAGTTAAAGTTCCTGGACAAAGAAGGTCGGGTTATCGAATCACCCAATGGAAGATGATTCACAAGTTATGATTACCTATCACCAACGGAATCTATTCTTTCTTGGTAATTTTGTTTCTACTAGAAGTGGTTTTGGATGGCTCAACCTCGCCTGCTGCTCAATGGGATTTGCATGTCTGTGAGCTTTTACATTTGAACTGTCGTTCCATGTTGCTGTTAGATGTAGCTGGTTGCTATTAAGAAAATTGTTATTTAAGTTTTTTAATTGACACAATTTATCTGGGGGAATAAAAAAACTGAAATTATCACTTATTAACTGGCAGGCATTCTAACCCACATTTTACGGGAACTGATTTTTTTTTTTTTTTTTTTCGGCGCACCGACATATGGGCTGTTAGCTCATACATCTACGGTGCAGCTGGGACTTCCCTCAACGGGCCCTGAAATGAGAAAAATCCCTATTGGCGGTGGGAATCGAACCCACCATCTCCCACATGAGAATCCAAGGCTTTAGGCACTAGACCACGGGGAGACCCTGACAAACTGATCACATTTGTTTTAAGCTGATGGGATCTAATGGCCAATTTTCTGGTAGGATAATAGTAGGGGTATAAACTGAATCTTAAAAGTACTATTTTATGAGTGAAAAGGCATTATAAGAAAACACTTTTCTTCTCGATATGATTTAATCTGTGTTGCCACTAAGAACAACATTTTTGAACAGTCTGTCAGGGCTATTTGACTTATCCCAGTGATTTAGCAACTCCTAAACAGATCAGTTCATGACTCTTTTGAAGGCTCAAAAATTGAGCAAAAAAACCAACTGATTTTATTTTAAATTTAGTTTTATTTCATTATTAAGGCCAAGCCTTATCTTGGTAATATCAGTCATTCACCTCTTCCAAGTTAGTTTAGTTTAACCCTTTCATTGCTCTGAACGAGTTAACTCGTGTTCGACTAGCAGAGCTCTAGACACTCCACACGAGTTAACTCGTGTTCCACTGTCAGTGCCCCTGATGCTCCACACGAGTTAACTCGTGGCCTGTATTAGCCCTGTATGTCGCTTCTCCGGCCTAGTGCCATTACCTCGTATAGAATCAGTGGGACCTAATCAGATCTTCTTCTTATATTCATTGAAATTAAACATTGTGCTAGTCTAATATTATCTATACAAAAATAAATGTAAAGTCCTACTCTCGACATTGTTATAGCAATTGTTGGAGGTTGAAGTTGACGCGCCTCGCCGCATATTTGCTGGGTCATACTCAAATTGTCTCTCTAATCATATTGTTGCTGTTTATATCTTTCAGTCACAATTTGGATCTTGTTTAGTTCGGTCGGTATAAATATCCTCCTTAGTATAAATATCCTCCTAGACGGTAGTGAGGTCTAGATTAGTAGAGAGGCGAGCGTACGGGGGAAGCTAGATGGATAAGCATCGAGTCGCTTCATTCGTCAGCAAAGAAAGGGTTAATAAACAATTAAAAGTCTCTTTGGAATATTATACAAAGGTTTCTTATCTAAATAAGATTTCTTGACCTTATTTTAATCTATAAAAAACTGATAATATGGGACTATCTAATTTTTGGTAACTAAGAATATTGCAAGTAACCCCCCCCCCCCCCCATTAAATTGTCTAGTGCTGTACATAATTTAATTTCTTAGGGTGCATGAACGTTCAAATCTATTAGCACCCGAATTGTACATAAATCCAATAAAATATATTAAAATTGTTTTCTGACGCACCTACTTATTCATGAATAGTTTATTGTTGTAGTAAAATAAAAAAACAAGAAACGACTAACATATAAAAAAAATTGTAAATAATTTGCACTAACAGTCAATTGTTTAGCTCCTCCTTGGGCAGAAAAAAATGCAATCACAACTCTCATAAATATTTGCAATGTATATAATAAAAGTGAAATTTTTATTCACTTTTTTTTTAAATGTCGTACCAACAATTAGTCTATTAATATCTACAAGTTCCCACTCTTTTATAATGCCAATGGCACGTGGTCAATTACCCATTCAGACGATGTTGCACGTGGCTACGTACGATGTTGCTTAACATATGTGAAACAGGAACCGGTCCATTCAACGTGGCTATGACCATTGGGCATTGTACTATATTCAGTGGCTCTCAGTCAAAATGATGCAAACCAAGATTTCTGTTTCTATTACTAGTTTCTCTCAAATTGTTACAATTTAAATGCTAATGCACATGAGGGCATAATGATCCATTGTCATACATCAAGTTTATATAATCAAATCAACCCTACAACATTTGTACAAATAGAAAAAAAAAATCTTCATTAAAACTCTTAGGAATTGAAGGTCACAGTGGAAAAAGATGCAAAGTTTAGTTCCGTTTAGAAAATAAGTATTCTTCAATTTTTGGGAACATGAGTTTACTAGTATTTTAATTCCTTTTCATACTTTTAATAAAAACGAAAATAAACAATATGAATACAAGTAATCAGTCTTGTTCGAGATTTGCTTAAATTTGGTATGCACACCACTATTCCTGAACGAGAAATCGTGATTAACAAATTTAAAATGGGCAAAACAACATAAAATCGCCTCTATTATCAATAGGATTTATGTGACCATTTAACATATTATTGAACGTTTTAAAAAAGAAAACAGAATATTAAGAAAAGCTAGAGTCATTACAAAATAAACATTTTACCGGCAATGACAAAAGTTGGATTTTGTGCCAAATAAAAAATAATATAAAATGTGCTGAAAACATTCAAAGAGTCTTAAGAAAAATGCAGTACAATGGTAGAGTTTCAAGTCAAAATTCTTAAATCAACGAAAAATATAAAAAGTCCGACTCGCAGGAACTGCATAATCTTAGCGCGGTTTCGTTCTTATCTCTAGACTCATTTAAAATTATTAAAATAGAAGCTGTTATTATTTTGGGTCCACATTTCTAGAAAGCATGAAGATTAGATAGTTAGCCGTCGAGGTGATAAGTAAAGATGGAATGGTTGGGATTCGGCTAAAGAAACCTCAATACGATTTTTGTTAAAAAATCTATATTTAGGACGTTTCGGCTACTCATTGGTAGCCTTCGTCAGCAATGAAAGTGCCGGGAGGCAGAGGAGGACCAACGTTGACAGTTCCATCTTTACTTTCAAGAAAGGTCTTATTTACGATCTTACCTGGATACCCATCCAGGGAATCCAGCCCTAGGAAGGACCCCGCTAGGCATTTGAAAAGCTATCTTGGAAATCCACATCTCTAAGATTAAATTATTTTTCTTAACCTGATTTATTATCAAATACATTATCCAACTACAAGCAGTTAAAAAATAACAAGGAATAAAAACAGACAAAAAGAAAAGTTCGAATAAGCGAAATCAATTACTTTAAAGTTTTAAGCTCTTATTTCTCCGATTGACATCGCCTAACCAAAACTTTTATTAGAACCTTTTTTTTAGAGAATTTAGTAAGCTTTCTAATGGTATTCTTCCGTTTACAAAGATTCTCAACCTTTTTCGAGATATTAAGGAAAGTATACAAAGTTTCCAAAACTTTTTATGTCTGTTAATAAAATATTTTATTCTGACCCTTCCTTAACTCCAAACGTAACGTAAATTTCAACATATTAGTTTTAATGAAAGTAGAACATGCAGAAAATTTTTCAACTGAATCCCATGATTCTAAGTACCTAAACCAAAAACGGTATTCAAAAACTATTTTTCCAATTTTCTCGAAAACGGTTAAAGCTATTGCCTTGAAAATGGTTTCATTCGTTTTCCTAGCCCAAGAAGCCTATAAAACGAGTACTTACAAGCTTATGAACTCAAAAACGTAAGCGTTACGATTTTTTCTGCGCGAATTTCGCCCCAAACGCCATCTTCCAGTGGGCGGATTTTGCTGGTTAACGAACTTGACCTTTCAAATTGGACGATGGATTTTTGTACCAAATTTCATCAAAATCGGACCATCAGGGAAGCCAGAAATGAGCGAACAGACAAATATATATATATATATATATATATATATATATATATATAAATATATACATATATATATATATATATATATATATATATATATATATATATATATATACAAATTTGAACCACCGTTATTTTCGGTCTCTAGGGGTTCTGAAACGCGAAATTTTTTGGTCGGCACTTCCGGATTGTTTCATTGTATCAACCTTATAAGCGGGGTTCTTCCCTATGGGGGAGGGAGGAACCGCGCTAAAAGAAGCAAATTATTTTTCCCAAGAATTACTTATGAAGAGATAGACTTCTGGAGAACTGTTTTGTTTTTGGATGTGTCAAAATTTACTCTGTTTGGCTCTGATTGAACAAGTTTCGACTGGATAAAGGCAAAGGAAGAGCTCCATGGGAATAATCTTCGCGTGAACATCAAACATTGAGGTGATCATGTTATGGTTAGGGGGTGTATGGCTGCTTCGGCAGTAGGACATCATAATTTTATTGAGGAAACAACGAATAAAAACTAATATTGTGACATCCTGAAGAAAATATTGCAACCAAGTTGGGAATAATCAATTATTTCACTTTTTATAGACATAACGATCCCAAGCACTCTTCTTATCTCGCAACAGAATGGGTTCATATAATTGCTCCAAAACTATAGGAGGACTCTTCCCATCACCAGACCTCAACGTCATAGAGAATTTATGGAGTTAATTAGAAACAGGAGTAAGGAAACATAAGATATCAAACCAAGAATATCTCAAAAAGACTCTTAAAGAAGAAGGGGAGAAGATAAGTCCATCTTGCACAGAAAAGCTTGTCCAATTCATGCCAAATTGTTTGAAAGTGATAATAAATAATAAAGGATTACCTAAAAATTACTAAAATTTAAAATATTTTTGAATTTTTGGACGTTTTCCATTTTGCATCATTTTCACTGTGACCTTAAAAGTGTATATTAATGTATAAAGTTTTTGTTTAATTTTATGATTTAATCTCAAATTAATTTTTATCTATTATATATTCTAACCTGATGATCCTACTGTATTTTTGTATATAACGATTTTTCAGAATAAATTTTGGGTTGGTATTAAATATATTTTTTTAAAAGTAAATATCTTGCATCATTTTGTAAATATCTTCCTGATAGTTAGTTTTTTAATTGAAAGCAGTCTGATCATCGTCATCAAATGTTGGATATATAAGTTTTGTTACATTATACGACTAAAACCCAATAAAATTAAGAACCAATAAAAAAGGGCTCAGTCTATATATCCAAGTCTGTCAATGTAGCAAAACAAAATTCAAAATTACTTGTCAATTGTGTATACATTTGGTTCAAATTCCATTATAATTTTAAGACTAAGTACAAAAGAAAAAAAGAACTTGTTGTACAAACTGTAGAATTATTATTTATTAATACTAAGGTTCTACATTTCCTTAGATTAGAATAATACTTATAATAATTTATTCTCTTTTTGTTTTGAAGTTGTTATGTAAGTTGATATTCATGGCGGATCTTGCTTTACTTTAGAGAGCAATGTAATATCTTCAAGAAAAATCTGATCACATTCTTTAAAAAAACAGTCAATACAGTCATAATATTTTGTAGGTACTTGCCTAACCAGCTGACTTAATTAATTTTAAAAAAATCTTACAAATCTAATAAATAAGTTGGAGGTCCTGAGTTTAAATTCCGAGCAAGCACTAAAGATTTTTTCTTCTAGTGTCTTCGTTCATGGGATGGATTTGGCCTCCCTGACCGTCCCTAGGCCAACCCAGCCTTTAATTAAATTTAATAATGGGTACCTTGGGTGCTAATGACTCTAGCAGTCGAAACAGCCAAGGGGAAAATCAGGCGACCGGAGCATAGTACTGACCACACTATCTCCCTAGTGTGCCGTATGGTCATGAATCAGATACCTCTATAGTATCTGCCCCTCAGGGCCCTCGTGGCCTGTTACGGGACTGATTTTTTTTTTTGTATGTTATATACCAAGTTTTGTAAAGAAAAAAAATATATATATTTTAGTCTCTGTCCCTTATGTGTACTGATTTTGATTATTTTAACTTTCTCATTAGATAGTAGGTTATATATTGAATATAATGAGTTGGGTTGCAAGGTAAAAAAAAACTACAAAAGTTAAGAGCGCATAAACAATTTGGAACCTGAGAAAACACGAACTCTTAAGGGACTTATTTTGCTTATTATAGCAAGTTTTGTTGGAATGTAACAACAATTACAATGGTTAGGGTGCATTAATATTTTGGGTACAGAGTAAATCCCCGTTTCTGATGGATCTATGTTTCTTGTTTATAATTGCATCCAACGTTCGTTGTAGGAATATTGTATTCTGAGATTGATGGTGAAAGAACAAAAATTATGGATGCTATTGTGTTAACAGACATATATATACATAAGAAAAATTGTAAATAATGTGGATCAACCTAACAAGATGGGTATTAAAAATACCAAATTTGATCATTCAGCTTTTGCTGATGAACTTGCGATTTTAGCTCGAGACGCTACCTCTGCTCAAAAACAAACTGCAAGCTTGCCCACTTCAGAGTTGTAATGTAATGATTACTTTTCAAATTACTTTCCTGTTTTAATGGGAATTCGCCTTGGGCACACACTAGACATTGTCGAAAATCGAAATCCAGGCTTTTTTACTAAAAATTACATCAAAAGTAATTGCCATTCCCATTCCCATTCCCATTACTGTAATGGGAATGGGCATTGCAATTACATATTCCTATTAAAAGTAATGGGTACTGATTTTTTGATTCCCATTACATTTTAATGGAAAAAAGTAATTGCCATTCCCATTCCCATTACAGGAATTGGAATGGAGTAATGGGAATGGCCATTACATGTCTGTAATTGGATTACATTTCATTAGATAGTCCGGGTTAAAAAAATTGTATTTTTCAAGGGAATGGGAGCTTTTATGCAGTTTAATATACTTAAAAATCTACCAGCTCTCTGTCTGTATGTTTGTTCCTTAAACAAATTCACACCGTTTGACCGATTTTGACGAAACTTGGAACACAGATAGGTCTTGACCCGGGTAGTCTCATAGACTAGGTCAAAAACATCTACCAAGTGTCTGTCTGTATGTTTGTTCTTTATACAAATTCACACCATTTGACCGATTTTGACAAAACTAGGAACAAAGATAGATCTTGACCCGGGGAGTCTCATAGGCTAGGTCAAAAACATCTACCAGCTGCCGGTCTGTATGTTTGTTCCTTATACAATTTCACACCGTTTGACCGATTTTAACGAATCTTGGAACACAGGTAGGTCTTGACCCAGGGAGTCTCGTAGGCTAGATTTGTTCTTTATACAAATTCACACCGTTTGGCTATGTTCATGGTGAGGATTCATTCTGCGATGCTACGATACCTACTCCGATGAACGCTGCCCCGATGTATTCTACATCGATGGAGGTTGTTCATGCTGACTCACCGTCGATGTTCTCCCCTCTCCTTTTTAAAGGCTATCTAGTTTCTTCAGTTTTGCACGAGCAGTTAATAAGCCAGGATGTTATGAGCGACAACGACAGTGACAGTGATGTTTCGGCTTTAAGAAAGTGGTGGGAGTTTAGTTCTCTGCCAAATCGTGAATACAGTGTTCACCCAGTAAACATGGTTTCTTTTAGGAATCTTTTTTATCTTAATCATGACGTTTAAATGTAACATTATTTATTGACAGCACTCATGAAGATGGAAGAATAGTCCGAAACGTCGAAATTATGTAGTAAAAGTATGAGTTGAAATTTGAAGATTTATTCCTAACCTTGGATTGTATTAACTGCTTCAATCTCTGGAAAAAAACTATTGTTGTTTCTTGAGATATACGTTATATAATATTGCTGAGGTAGTAGATAATTTCATACTGTAATAATGTGTCCAACTACAAACAGTAATTGTTGAAAAAGTATTATTAGTTAAAAATATAACCATCCACCCCACGTTGTGTGGCAATTCTTCCCCACTCTTTCACCAGGACATGCCTATTGTGATGGTTTTTGTCCCGTTTATCCCAGACGGCATTTGCTGAACATATTAATTCAATTAATTTGTCTTTCAACTTGACCACGACAAAAAAAAATTACAATATAGTGTAAAGATTAGTTTTTTATAAAATTAATTGCACCACGTTGGGTCGCCAATAATGTTATGATTTTATTTTTTATAAAAAGATTTTAATTATTTTAATAAGTTTTATTTTATTAAATTGATTTAATCTCAGGGATAGAAGTTCCGAGTGAATGAACAATATAATATTTATTTTCAGACAATTCCGAAATACAAAACAACATTAAAATACATACAAATAATAATAAAAGAATTAACAATTACAAAAAAATAATTTTACCTCTGAACCAACTCACCTCCAATAAAACCCCAATACACTGCGCTTCCGTAATTCCTTCTTCAAGGTGATACGCTTTCGCTGTCTTGCTAGGTCTCATGCATAGAATGGATATCTGATGTTCCGGACTCCGCCGTTTTCTCAAACCGTCCTTTATTATAGACAGCAATGGACTGAACACTGCACTCTACGACTGCTAGGAATAGACTTGACTCCGTACTCTTCGGAGGATAGCTATAGACTGGCTTGACTCCAAGGCTGCTACCAATAGACTGCCTCCTTTTTAGCGGGAAAGTTTGGCGTCCTTTATTTCCAACTTCCGCATTATGTTGGTTCATATATAAAAATAATAATTATATTTTTGTAATACCAAATAATTAATTTATTATCATCTGAATGTACATTTAATATGTATATATTGTGCATCAGTATTGTCCAAAAATATTATTAATTTAAAGCGTATATAATACGATGTTATTTGTATATATGGTTTGTGATTTGCACGGGCTTTTCAAACTATCGATGGTTATTTGAATTTAAAAATATTTTTGAGAATGTAATATATCATTACAATAGACATACAAATGTTTCACATTATAACTTTTGAATACCAATGTATTCATTAATACATTCATAAATTATAAATTTTTGCTCATTAACGATAAGATAACATTACGAAGGATATTGAAAGTGGTTTTAGGAAGGATAAAGAAGGTAGTATTAGGAAGGGTATAGAAGGTAGTAATAGGAAGGGTATTAAAAGAGGTATTAGGATGGTTATATAAAGTGATATTAAGAAGAATATAGAAGGTCTTATTAGGAAGGATATTGACGTTGGTTTTAGAAAGGATATAGAAGGTAGTATTAGGAAGGGTATAGAAGGTAGTAATAGGAAGGGCATTAAAAGAGGTATTAGGATGGTTATATAAGGTGATATTAAGAAGAATATAGAATGTCTTATTAGGAAGGATATTGAAGTTGGTTTTAGGAAGGATATAGAAGGTGGTATTAGTAAGGATTTATAAGGTGGAATTAGGAAGGGCCACCTTCAATATATTTCCTAATATTACCTACAATACCCTTCATAATATTACCTTCTATATCAATTCTACAATATCGCCTTTAGGACGGAGGTGCAATAATAAGAATGAAGTACTGCTTGTTTATGGTGAGGAGGTATTTGCATTGTCAAACTACATTGCATGAGAAACGCCTCGTACTCACCACATTTCAAAGAATGCAAAAAAGTTCAAAAAATCTAATAACACAAACCTGTAGCTGTTCGGGTTCACAGTTTCGAACCCGTGCACTCCCCCGATCAAGACCTACCTATGTGCCACTTTTGTTAAAAATCGGTCTAACGGTTTGGAATTGTATAAAGAATAAACATACAGACAGACAGCTGGTAAACTGCATAAAATCTCCCTTTCCCTTGAAAAATACAATTTTTCTAACCCGGACTATCTAATGAAATGTAATCCAATTACAGACATGTAATGGCCATTCCCATTACTCCATTCCAATTCCTGTAATTGTAATGGAAAATGCAATTACTTTTTTCCATTACAAGTAATGGGAATCTAAAAAAACAGTACCTATTACTTGTAATTGCAAAATGTAATTGCAAGTCCCATTCCCATTACAGTAATGGGAATGGCAATTACTTTTTTCCATTACAAGTAATGGGAATAAAAAAAAAACAGTACCCATTACTTGTAATTGCAAAATGTAATGGCAATTCCCATTCCCATTATATTAATGGGAATGGGAATGCCAATTACTTTTTTTCAAAAGGAATGGGAATTTGTAATGGGAATGGGGATTACATTTTTAACAACTCTGGCCCACTTGAAATAGGACAGAAAGTAGGTATTCAGAATTTGTTTTAGAAAACAGAATACATGTTCAATCTTAAAATTTCCCCAATACCTTTAAACATAAAATATGGAAAAAATAAAAGAGTTCATCAATTTAAGTACCAAGAATGTGGTAGGGAAAATTCACAAACGAAGCACACTAAAAGATGATGACAGCCTTCAGATTAAAACAAAGAAACTATAATAAGAAATCAAACCAAAAGCTTGCAAAACTCCGACAACACAGTATGGTAATGTCTTTATGAAGCTGAAACGTAAGTTCTCAATAGAAAACCTGACCTAGATTGAATTTAAAAAAGTGGATGTTGCTTAAATGTTACTGGTAATATTTTCAATTGGTTTGTAGTTTTAATTAAAAGAAAATACAAAAAATACAGCTCTGGGCTAATATGAAAGGGACTATGCTTTTAGCTTATAAAGTTTATTATTGTAAATAAAATAACTTAAACATTATTATTAGAATAATTTATTAATATAATTATATCTAGTACTCATATGGTTCAATGTATATGGTTGATAAAAATGCAAAGTACCGAATATGAAAATCACCACTTTCCAGAGTGAATAAACTTTTATTCATTGCTTTGCTTTTAGCACTTTCCTCCGAAGGAAAGTAGCTATTGAGGTTGCACTCATGACGGAATTTTTCAAAAATTTCTTCAAATCTTTATCGATCCTACCTAGTAGAAACCAAAAATGACCCCCGTTAAAATTGATATCTATATATATATATATATATATATATATATATATATATATATATATATATATATATATATATATTTAAGCAGGCATATGACAATGTAGATCGGGAAAAAATGTTTCAGGGTTTGGACTCATGGGGTATGCCACGTAAGTTAATACGCCTTATTAAAATGACTCTAAAGGACACTATTTGTAGGATAAAAATTAATAAAAACATATCCGACAGCTTTTTAGTATCCAAGGGACTTCGTCAAGGGGATCCCCTTTCTGTAGTACTATTTAATTTGGTCCTTGAATTCGCCATACGTAAAATAAGGACGAACCCTGGAGGCACAATTTTCAATAGACTGACACAGCTCCTGGTGTATGCCGATGATGTAGTCATTTCAGCGAGGACAATGTCAGCATTAGCAGGCGCCCTGGAAGAATTTCTTAGTGCGGCCAAGGAATTTGGACTAGAAATCAATGAAGGCAAGACTGTGTACATGAGCACACCAAAAGAAACACAGAATGACGAAGAAGAGCCAGTAGAAATTGGAGGTGTTACCTTCAAAAGCTGCAGTCAGTTCAAGTACTTGGGAAGCATAATTTCAGCTGAGTGTAGTGTAGTGCCAGACATTAAAGCCTGAATCGCTGCAGGAAATAGGTGTCTGTTTGGGTTGCAGAAAATGTTGAGGTTCAAGGGGCTCTCCAGGAAGGCAAAGGTCCATATTGATAAGACAGTTGCATGGGTACTAATCAAAGAAAGTACAAGGATGCTGCTAGTCTGAGAGCGGAAGGTACTTAGAAGGATATATGGCCCGGTAACATGTGGCGACTTCTGGAGAATAAGAACTAATCAGGAGCTGAAAACGCTGTATGGAGACCCAGATATAATTTATTTTATAAAACATCAAAGACTCAAATGGTTGGGACACGTCGAGAGAATGACCCCGGAAAGATTGCCAAGAAAACTTCTCTATGGAATGCCGGGTGGCAGAAGAAGGCGGGGAAAACCCCGATTGCGCTGGCTGCACGACGTGGAGAAGGATTTGAAGGAGATAGGAATCCGTCGTTGGAGGCGTTTTGCAACAGATAGAGATGCCTGGAATAAGCTGTTGGCTGAGGCCTTGGTCCTTCACGGACTGTAGTGCCCGTCTGTAAGTAAGTATATATATATATATATATATATATATATATATATATATATATATATATATATATATATATATATGTGTGTGAGTGTGTGTACGTGTGTGTCTGTTAACACGATAGCGGAGTTTTTGTTTTTTCGTCACGAAACTTGGTATATAGCGTTCAATTAGCAAACGATTGAACGAGTACGAAACCAACAAAATCGGTCAAACAGAAGGGGGGTTTACCCCGGACCCAAAACACTAATTTGACCATGCACGCCGTAGTTTTTGATATACAGTGGAATATGGATAATTCGAATATTTCTCTGTCCCTAGAATTTAGGGCATAAACAATGTAAAAAAGTCGTGGTTAATTCGAATAAAATTTTGGATAATTCAAATTTTTTACGAGTCTTTACCTCCAATGGGAAGGGTTCCATCTTAAATCTTGTAAAAATATTCACCTCGGGTAAGAAGGATAGTAAGATACGGATGTCTAGTTCTTGGACTATAGGAGTTCTGCAAAGTGGTGGGTCGCGCTTCCTCCCTTCCAGGGGTTGTGGTAACATACACCATCCTGTCGTTTTATGCTAGAATTCCCTCCCATCTTCATTTCTTATTCAGTCATAAGTCAGTCAGCGCCTAGATCTCTTGTATGCGAGTGCCTTGAATTTCTGGTGTACAGAGCAGTTCAGTGAGTTGTTGATTTAAGATGTCGAAGCCTAGAAGTTGTAGAACTTTAAAGTTGTCAGAGAAAATAGCTGCAATTAAAGAAGTTTAAAAAGGAAGAAAGAAAAAATCTGAAATTGCCAAGGAATTCCTCCTAACACTTTATCAACTTACCTGAAAAATAATGAAAAAATTCTTGCCCATGAAAATGGCTTTTTTCAAAATAATTGACTTTTATTTTTACTTTTTTGATAAATTATTTATTACTTATGTACGTAATCATCAATTTATGAAATTTTCGTTATTGTTTAAATAAAATGTATGTATTTTTTTAGATTAAAAAATGTGAAAATATGAAATTCGATTTTTTACCCCTTTATTTTCAAAAACTTATGTAATTCGAATTTTGGATAATTCGAACTTTTTTGTCGGTCCCTAGGGGTTCGAATTATCCAAGTTCTACTGTATTTCAACGAAACTTGGTATTCGTAATAGTAATCTACAGAAAAAAATGGGTTGTAAAAATAAACTAAATCGGTTTATTAGAGGGGGGGGGGGGGTTTACTCCGGACCCACATTACCAATTCGCCACTACCAGCCGTAATTTTTCTTATATTTCGACAAAACTCAGTATTCGTAGTGGTAATCTACAGAGGAAAATGGGCTGTAAAAATAAACTAAATCGGTTCGTTAGGAGGGGGGAGGCTTACTCCAGACCCAAATTACTAATATACTCATACCGGCCGTAATTTCTGCTGTATTGTAACGAAACGTGGTATACGTCGTAGGTAACTCATGAAAAAGAAGTGTTGTAAAAATGAGCTAAATCGGTCTATCAGAAAGGGGGGTTTATTTTGTAATATATTTCAATATAATATCCTGCCAGATGTAGTATCCTGTTCCTGCCTCAGATCAAAATACGAAAATATGAAGTTTTTTTGTATTTATTAAGTAGTGTAGTAGGTACCATGTGTAAACATAACTCTGGAAGCAAATCAATT
Organism: Gonocerus acuteangulatus; assembly: GCA_946811695.1. Classification (NCBI taxonomy): domain Eukaryota; kingdom Metazoa; phylum Arthropoda; class Insecta; order Hemiptera; family Coreidae; genus Gonocerus; species Gonocerus acuteangulatus. The sequence continues at coordinate 105,337,373 of OX328123.1, read as the reverse complement.
ACAAAATTAATAATTGAACAGTTACTCATTACAAAATTAAAAGAGTGCTACAAAGAGAACTATTCATGTTTTTATTTTATTTATACCTATAGGTTATTTTAAGCAAATTATTCTGGAAAGCAGTCTACACTACCCAAATTCTGAGGAAAGTGCTTAGTTATGCAACTCCTGTGTGACGGGCTTTGGACAGTTAAATAGTCAGCTGTTTCGACCTTTTGACAGCAGTTACTTTCCCTTTCACTGAGTGAACTTAGATTCAAAAGTTTGCTGTACATTAGTCCATCAGCAATCAGTATAGATTGAAAATGATAAATTAATTTTTTCACACTCGACGCTTTGCATTTGTATCTATGATATATACAATTATCAGGTGCGAGTTTGGCTCAGTGGTAGAGCAGTTGACTTAAGCTCTGGAAGACCTTACTACTAGGACGCACACTAATGATAAAGGATCAGAGTATGTATATCACATGGCTGGGGCATAGTACTGACCACACTATCTACCTGGCGTGCTGAGTAGTCTAGAATCATATACCTCAACAGAACTGCCCTTGTGGCCTGTTGTAGGACAGATTTTTTTTTTTTTTTTAATCATCTTCACTCTAAAACTAATCAAATTTTAAAATATGTTTTGAATGCAATATTTTTAGTATTCTTCTTTATAGGATCTAGATAGGACAGCTTTTCCACTGTTCTATAACTAACATAAAACAGTTTTGCGAACGTTTTCTTCTTCCAAGGAAACTATCCAGTTTTTTTTTTGTTTTTTTTTTTTTAATTTTCTGTTAACTTCTATAATTGTATTTGTTTCAGGCTGCCTGCATCCAGATAGAAGCCTAATTTACTAAATTTTTACGGTATCTGGTGTACTTAAAAACTTGTTATGACTGATATTATAAGTGTGATATGTATATAAAATTTATGGTATTTTAATAATTGTGTATGTGTGTGTATATATATAATATATATATATATATATATAATATATATATATATATATATATATATATATATATATATATATATATATATATATATATATATATATATATATATATATAATATGATGTTTTCCATTATTCTTGTTGACTTATTATTTGACTTGATTTATTATTATGGGCAAATCTACCACTTCCAATTTTTAATCTTTGCTAATATCAAAAGAGAATCAAAACAACCATAAATCAAAATAATCCAGTTCTGTGTGTATTTTATCCTATTTTTGTGGGGTATTATATCCTTAAACCATATTTATTATTCTAGTTTACGTTTGAAATGTCATTAAAAAATGGAGTTGATTTTCTTTGCTTTACAACAGAATGCTACAATGAAATTTACCATTCAGTTTTTATGTTTTAAATATATTTTGAACGGATTGATTTGTTTTTCATTTCATTGTAATTATTTAGGGTAACCTGAATTGTTATTATACGTAGATATTCCATCACTTAATACGTACTTGGGATTATAATAAAATTCCTTTTCTTCCTTTGTATAATATTATTTTATTCCATTTTTTTCTTGTAAGTTTTCAAAATGAGACTATAGTCAGGCATCATAAAGTTTGGGGATATTTTGAGTGCATAAATATTTTGCAATTGTCAAGATTCTAAATTGTTAACATACTTCCACTTTAAGTGAACTTTTCTTCATTATTTTAAATAGCAAACTGAACAGGCAACCCTCAAAGAAGATATATTTTAGAACGAGATACTACCTTTTGAATACTGATAATTGAACTGTTACTCAAAATAGAAATAACATAGTTCTAATTTTTTTTTTTTTTTTTTTTTTGGGCAGTCACCTTTTTATTTCATTTTCTATCATAATAAAAGTAAAATTAAGTATTTTTTATAAATAATTAATCAGTTACATATTAAAAAAATGTTTTTATTCTTAAGGTACAATAACATTTTAGGGTCAGATAAAGCTCTGTAGGATTTTTTTTTATAGAATTCATAATAGATTTATTAATTAATGACTTTATATTGACTGGTTTATTCATTGACTTTATATTGAATTAATTTATTCATTGACACTGTCTGAACAGTTCATTTCATTTTATTTCTTCTTCTTACTACTTCAAAAGATATGTCGAATAAGTGTGATTTCCTGCAGCACACCATTTCAGGACAAAGGCAAGTTGACTGAGGAAATTTACTCGCATTCTTTGAGGATGGACTAACTCATTCAATAGTCCTGGAAGAGATGTTAGTGTAACAGAAATAGTTCTCTTTCGGGAAAATGCTGCACTTCTTAGCCCCTTTCTGCTGAAAAAAGAGTAGCTCATCAGTTGAAGAAATAATGTTAACTGTTAATAATCATCTAAAAATTATTTTCAAGTCATTGTATTCCCCAATAGAGAGGCATTATTATGTAGTGAACTAATCCTTGATATAGTTTTGCTTGTTTAATTATCAGACTGTAATCATTTTATATGTTTTATGGGGATTTAGTAGGTTATTTCTCTTCTATCGTTCCTGAGTGTCTTATTCTAAATGAGTCTCACAAACTAAAAATAAACATGTTATTTCCTGTACCCTGTTACTCCAAAGAAGAAGTAGATTTTTAACTCCAGAATGTGTGACCTTTTTCTATTTATAGGCTCAAAACGTTCTTATTTTACATTTCAGGAAAATACTCTATTACCAAATAACTCGAGTGCTGGTTAATTTGGAGTTATTCTATTCCTCAAAAAAGCCATGATTTTCAAACGTATTAGCATGATTTACCTTTAAATTATTTTATTCTTATTATCTTGAAGGCTGTAACAACAAATGTTCAATTGTATTGTAACATTAATGTAATAAAATAATTGTTTTATAACATACATATTTATAATAGTCCAAGAGTTGGTAACCGCACGTTTCATGAAGTGTTTTATGCACCTTCAACTTTTACTATAACGTACCTCTTGGGTAGATATGAAGGTATATATGTTGGCTAGACTTACCGTGGAACACTAGGTACTGTGCATAGGGGAAAGGTGAAAAAAAATATTTCCCCAAAACAGAGTTTTATTCAGAAGCCAACTATCTTTATATTTTACCTTCTTATCTACCCAAGAGGTACATTATAGCAAAATTTCAAGGTGCATAAAACACTTCATGAAACCAGGTTTTCGACTATAAAATATATATACATTAATTTTAATTTTGTTTTAATAGTTTTTCTAATGAATTGGTTTTTAATAAAAATTGGTACTCTATTTATAGATAATTAATTTGGAGAAATAATTTATTCAAATTGATCAATGAAATGTAATTATAATGCTTAAACGTGATAACACTTTAAAATGAGTGTTATTAAAAATGTTATGTTGTAACTACGATGTACATTTTAAGATTAAATATTTATAAATTGAGTTTTTATGTATTACAAAATAACGAATTATAATCCTTGTCCATTGAAAAGTATATGATAATGTGCCTTTTAACAAAATATGATGGGCTGTTTTTTATATATTTTTTTATTTGTAATGTTGTTATATTTTTATATATAAATTTATGGAAAATAAACATCTGAAATGTTACAACTCAGTTTTACTTCCGACAATGTAGATCCTTCTATTTTGTAGAATCCTTCCTAGGAAATATTTATTTTAATCATCCATATCAATTATTTTAGAGGATGTCTAATAGATAGTTAATTATTAATTAAAACAAAAATGTCTTACAATAATCAATTTTTTTTTTTTGCTATCATACAAAAATATGTGTGAGTGTTCTGGAAGTTTCTTGGATACAACTGGATTTTATCAATCTCATTGTTTTATTACATACCGGACTCTTAATACAACCACACATCAATGTCAATCATGTTAAATTAAAAGTAATTCAAAAAAGATCAATTATTTGAGGATCTGAAAAAGCATCTTGAAGGATTTGAGCGTTTTAAAAAGGAATAAACGGAAGTTAGAGCAAGTCAAGAATTTAAAATATCTCACCCAATAAAAGTGGGTTTATGGGTTTGTGTATACTGTTTTTTTTGTTTTTTTTATTGTTTTTTTTTGTAAGGAGAGTGTTTTGTCCTGTTAGAGGCAGTCTCCTGTTTTGGTAGTCATCAAAATGGCAGTTTATAAGACCACATTGTTTCCTATCCTTATATATTCCAAGACTTTAAGGTTGTAGTATTCCAGAAATCCACTTGGACGAAGGAACTCAAGCCCCTTTACTGGCTTGAGAAAAAGCTGGAATACACCAAGGCCTATACTTACTTAGGAGTATCTTTCACTTCCGTATATATATATATATATATATATATATATATATATATATATATATATATATATATATATATATATATATATATATATTCTTAAATGAATGTTTCACCAAGGCAATTTGTAATCATGCTTCATATTATTTTCGTAGGGCTAGTACATTATTTTGTTTATTTTTTGTTCTCTAATTAAACATTTTTTCTCTTTTCATAGTCACCTTTCTTTTTCGTAATTCTCTTACATCTGGTTCTTATAATCCTTTTGCTTAAATTTCAATTAGTTTCTTTTTAAATGTTTTATATTTGACATTCTTGGAAATGTTTTTCGTTTAACAACTGTTGTTTTCTACTTTTTTTTTCCTTGTGATTTTTACATCTTTGATTAATATTAACAGTGTATTGTTTGTACACATGTATTGAGCAAATCGCCTTACTTGCAAGTGCTCTTAAATAAAGAAATAACATAAACTTAAATACTTTACATCACTGTCAAGTCACTGGGGTTTCTAAAGATAACACTGTTCTACAAAATTTAACTTTTTTCCTGGGGTTTTTATTTTAATATGTCATTATCCCTAATATGGGTGTACCTGAATCAGAATATAAACTTAGTGTTTCTCCATCACATACCAATTGTTCACAATACAGGAAATAGTAAAATACACATTTTTATACTAGCCTTAGAATTTATGTTATATTATTAAATATAAGTTAATAAGTCCATAACTGTCAACACAGCACGCTTCAAAATTACCTAATGTTTTACATAATTTAAATTTGAACATTTGACCAGTTATAGCGTGGTTCCTCCCACCCTCCATAGGGAGAAGCCCCGCTTATAAGGTTGACCTCATGACGCAATCCGGAAGTGCCACCTAGAAAATTTTGTTTCAGATTCGGGTGGTTCAAATTTGTGAGTGTATATATATATATATATATATATATATATATATATATATATATATATATATATACACACAAATTAAATATATATATACAGTGACTCACAAAACCGTTGCAATGATATGTAAGTTATTATATTATAGAAAACAAAATTAAACCATTTTAAAATTTACTACTCCGGGCCAAAATAATTTGGTTGGAACTAGGAGGTATAATTCTAAAAGGATCTTGAGGGGTTTAGTCATTGTTAACATGCTCAGGGGTACGCTTTCCGTTGTTGGTTCATTTTGTGGCGGATGTTTTGGAGTGAAGGTCAAGGTGTAAAATGTCAAGTTAATTATTTAAAACAGTTACTACCAAGCAGAAAGGATATATATAAGAAATAATATTTAAGCCAGATAAATTAAAAAAATGTGGATGAACTCAATATTCTCTGACATAAACAACAGTATTAAGCTTTTGGTCAATGAAGGCCTTTCGATGAGACAAATTGCTGCTCGAGTTGGTTTGAATGTTTTTGCAGTAAGTAGGTATGTTATAAAAAGTACTCTTTATTGTTCAAAATATTTTGGAGGTCAACCGAGAAAAATTTCAGAAAGAAACAGCAAGTTTCTGACTAATTAGGAAGTGCGAGATCATCATTGATGTAAAAGGCCAAAATAGACTCAGATCAGACATGGAGCTCACGTCAGTGCTGGAACTATTCAAAGAGCACTAAGTAGTCTATAATTATTGTTACGTTAATTTCTAATTATTAAGTATGTGTTAAAACCATACTGTTATAATTAAAATAAAAATAATTAAATTAATATAGCCACACGTTGATGTGCCAAAATGTTATAATTAAAATAAAATTAATTATTTAAAATATTTGAATTAGATAATTGCGCCACGTTGGGTCGACAAAAGGTAAAATATTTAAATTTAAAAACTCTTATTCTCAGGGGTCGGGTTCGAGTCCAGTAAAGTAAAAGAAAGATAATTTTAAATAATAAAAAACAAAACAAAAGAAGAAAAAACTCATAGATAAGTTATATCCAGGCATAGATAAACAAGCATTACCTGATATAAAGCCAGCTCGGTATTAACTGCATAGTACAGGATCTTCTTTACAACTGTATCTTCTTTTCACTGAACTGCAATTATGAGACTGTATCTTCTTGTAAACTGAAATGCTTTTAACAGACTGACATGTATGTGACTGTTTCTTCCATTACAAACTGAACTGCTTTCAATTGACTGATATATGAGACTGGAGCCACCTTTTCACAGACTAGCTTGTAACAGACTCTACTAGAGCTGCATTAAGAATGGCATTGTTTCTTGGCGGGAGCGTCCTACCGGTCTTCAATGCTACCTGTATCGACTGCTAGACAAATATAACAAATAATATTTGCTTATCCCAGCAACGAATCCAACATATCATTGAGCTTTTTTGGATTTTCAGAATTTTCTGTGTTAGTTTTTTAATTTAAAACTTTTAATTTTTGATGAAAATTAATATAAGAAAAATTTATTTGTTTTTTATTTTCCGCAAACCTTGTATTCGTCTTTACCCGCCTTTCTTACCTTTAACGGTTATTTGAATTTAGAACTTTTAATTTCTAATGTAAAGTATCATTACATGACATGGTAATGATGTAAAGTATCTAATGTAAAGTATCATTACATGACATGGAGCTCACGTCAGTGCTGGAACTATTCAAAGAGCACTAAATAGTCTATAATTATTGTTACGTTAATTTCTAATTATTAAGTATGTGTTAAAACCATACATATTGTTTTTTTTTACCCAACACACATTTCTAACAGTGTGGTATTAAAATTTTGTAAGCAAGAGCTATCATTGCAGCGGTTTTGTGAGTCACTGTATATGTATGTATATATGTATATGTATATATATATATATATATATATATATATATATATATATATATATATATATATATATATATTATCTGTTCACACTGTAGCTGCCTGAAAAATGGATGTTTGGAATTAAAGAAGAATTAGAATAAAATATTTTATTAACAGGCACGAAATTTTTTGGGAACTTCGTATATTTTTCTTAATATCTCAAAAACAGTTGGAAATTCTTGGAAGCGGAAGTTTACCATTCACAATAAGTCCTTAAGACTTCAAATGCATTTGTTTTGTTCTTTTCAATGGGTTTGTGCAGTTTTTTAATTCAAATTTTAATCAGTTATTGTTTTTAATTGCATTTATCAGTAAACTTAGTATTATACTAAAATAAGACATGAAAATAAGAAATTTTTTGGTCAAAGTCTTTGCCTAGAGTGAACGTTGAGAAGGCCGGGTCATTAATCCAGGTAAGGGTATCTGGCCATCTGTCACTTACCTGGGTCCATAAAAGCATTTCACGAAAGGTTTAAACAAAATAATAACTGTTTCTATTTCAATCTTTTCATTTTACACTAGGGATAAGAATGGAAACACGCTAAGATGACGCATTTCCTGCTAGTCCCACGTTCTTTATACATACTGCCTTGAAATGATTGTTTTGTAGAGTTCCTACTATGGAAAGAATTTGGTACATCTCATTTCAGCGACCAGCAATAATCATCTACCATATTTTGATTCCAGTTTTCCTGGTAGAGTCTTTCCATTTCCTTTATTTCCAAGGAATACTAGTGAAATCTTTGGCCCTGCTTCTCACTGACATAGCCGAGATTTTCTGGAAAAACATCCAAATGAGAGTATTCTCTCTTTAAGTTTAGGATCAGATATTCCAGTGAACTTCTTGCAAATATATTTGTAGCAGTTGCCATCCTTATTCAAGCCCTTAACATTTTGCTATATTAAGCCTAATTTTATGTGCAAATGAGATATAAGATCATTTTTGGGGTCCACAAGACACTCAAGAATTACATTTTTCATTCCTCGCACGAGACTGTCTCTCTGCTTCCAATTTTTTCTTGTCGAGTGATCGGATTGGGCTCTCCGATTTACAAATAAAACATGGCGTTTTAGTGTTGCCTGATTGCTGGCCTCTTAGCATACCAATAACTGTAGATATTTTTAAATCTCCACATACTTGCCAATTATGTTCCGCATACTTTACTTTTTCTAGAAGTAATTTTAAGTTATTGCATGTTTCTTACAGCTGCATTTTCAGGGATTGGACTTAAAATAAGGTATTTATTGTTGTCTCTTGCATTGTTGTATTGTTGTGAAGCACATGAATTTCAACAATGATATCAGTATTATTTCTTCGTTTCCTGGTTTCTTTTCAGTTCCACATGCACAGAACTACATTAAAACATTATAGGTAAAACTAATTGTGAAAAATTGGTACGTGGTCGAAAAAAAACTATTACAGTTTTGGAATCAGCACATCAAATTTAGTAAATTAGACCTATTTTGGAGGAAAACCTAGAATCATGTGTATCGGTGTAATTGACAAAAACACACATTAATTTTGGCTGGAAACGTATTATTAAAATAAAGAAATGTAATTCTTATTAGATCAGAATAAAATAAGAAGGCTCAATTTCAAGAAGAAAAATATATTGTCTTCAAGGATTACAGATATTCAGAACAAGTAACAATTAAAGAAAAAACAAAACAATCATAACCCCATGAGGGAATCGCCAACAGCCCAGAGGTCATGTAAATAAAACAACTTAAACTGATGATAAAGCTTTATGACTCCTTAATAGGAATAAAAATAAAAAGTCCTACAAAGAGTAACAATACTTTCTCACTAATTTCCCTTTCGCTTGATTACTATTGGCCCAACATTGTCACCAGTCTCTTTGTTGTATTTTCCATGGGCTCCATCACAATAAGGGAATTTCGCACTCCTCCAGCAACGACAATATGAAGTCTTTTCACCAAGATCTTCAATGTTTTCAATATGGACAACTTTGTCTTTATCTTTACTTATACACGGGTTGCAAATCTTAAAAAAAAAAAAAAAATAAATAAAAAAAAAATCAGATTAATTAAAGTGCAGTACTAAATAAACATCAATCAATTTACTTAGATTTAAATTACCTACCTGTTTAGGCTTAATAGTTCTGTAGGTAGCAAATGATAAGCCACCTATAGCAGCAAAAAATGGAACCAACTGCAACCAGTCTTTAACTAAAAAAGAAACTATAATTAAGTGCCATGACTGTGTAAAAAAAAAAAAAAAAAAAAAAAAAAAAATCAAGAAGAGCATTGTTAAATTCCTTAATAAACTCATTCTTTGGCAATGAAAACTATAGATTTTGAATTAAAAGTAAAAAGTATATATATATACACAGTGGAGTCTGACTTATAATGTGAGGGGAAACGGAAAATGTTTTGTATAAGTGAATACTTTGTATAACTGAATTGTACTAGGTTTCGTTGCTATTTCAAAATAAAATAAAGTCTTCATTAAAAAGTCACAATTTTATTGTTTGTACAGATTTTGTTGCTAGATAATGTTGTACATTATTATATTTTCAAGTTTCATATCACAAAACTCTCCTCGATGTCTTTCCTCTTACAGATAATAGTCGCAAGGATTGACAAAGGTAATTTCAACCGTTTAGCTATGTCTATTTTTAGCACGGTTCCTCCTCCCTTCAATTATTCAAAATATATATATATATATATATATATATATATATATATATATATATATATATATATATATATATATATATATACAACACTCGACTAATATTCTGGAAGGATCCGAGTTCAAAACTCTGGAATGCACTAAAGATTCAAAGATTTTACCATCTAGTGTCATCATTTCGGGGTTGTATTCAGGCCCCAGACCATCCCTAGGCCTACCCTAAAGTAGGGTTTTTATTATTTTAGGAGCAATTTTCCTCCACTCTTCTTTGAGTAGAGTTTTTATTCTTTATTTTAAATTTGCCTTTCTGCCAACCCAATTTATCTCACAGATGCTATTTTGGTTCCAGTTCAGAGGGCAGGGGAGGTGTTTTCAGTAGCTTGGGACATTATGGAGCAACCAATCCTTAAGTCTTCATGCAGCATGTTTAGGATTGTTATTCTGTTGGATAATAAACACCCTTTAGGGATTGAACTTTGCAGCAAATTTGCTTTTAAAATTTCTATACAAACATGCTAATCTCTTACTCCATCTATAAATTTTAAGTTCCAAGCTTCTGACGCACAATGCCTAGACCAAGACACCTCCACCTCCATACTACTGTCCCAATTAGGTTCCTTCTCAAGTTTTTTTTTTAGGATATACATGTTTTAGCGATGACTAAACTGAAAAAAGTGTCCACTGTTATACATTACATTACATAGGTTTGTCGGGTGGACCTAAAATATATTTATGTTCCTGAATTTGAGCAGAAGGCTCTAAACGAATTTTATTTTGTATTCTTCAACTTCTTCCCCTTTCATCCCACCCACAAATGTTAAAATTTCTTTCATCTTTAAATAGAACACGTTCCCAGAACAATAAGTTCTTATTTAATTGCTGTTTAGCAAATTGAAGACTCAGCGCCCGGTTAAGTGGCATGCCCATAGGCTTAAGTCCATTATAGGATAGGTTTTTCAGAACCCTCCTAATAGTCTATGGAAACACCTTGATATAATCAGCCTGAATTCTTTCACCCCTGATCCGAAGTGTCCCCCTACCCTTATCAGAGCAAAAATTGTGTTTACATAGTTTGGAAACTGTTAGGAAATTCACTGTTCAGCCAATCCGTCACCACTCGTCCATTATGAGCTGGGCAACCAACCATTTGAAACCAGAGCGACTTAATATTTGGTAGATGGGCTTGTGCAATAAACGTCATGTAGTTTGGGAAGGATGACACATCGCCATCATCGTGTGAAATTAAAGAATTTGTTCAGAATGGCTCCTTCACGCTAAAGCACATTTATTGGTTTTGACTTGGAAATCAGAAAAAAAAAGATTGAAATAGATTTTTTAAATAATGCAACTTTTGAGACGGAGGCAAACCTCTAAGTCTAAAAATAGGTGATTAAGAAAATATTGAATAATTTAATGAAACACTAATGTTAAACATTTTCATTCATATGGCTTTTAATATAGCTGTTAATTTACATGATAATATTTCAAACGGGTGTTTCTTATTGGAAATTTAATGCAGATTCTAGAAATGTGGTCTTTATTTACGATACAGTGATCACAAATTCCGAAACCTTAGTTTTTCTTTAAAAAAGCTAGTAGTTTTTAAAAATGACAAAAGTTTGAGTAGCTCTTATAAATTTTCAGATAGAGCGCTCATTTTTGCGCCCCTGAACTACAAATGGGATGCAGAATAAACCCCTAAAGTTATGACATCTCAACGTGGGACACCCTGTATAAGCTTTAATGTTTTGCTTGATATATATTACACACAAGAGCAGCAATGTGAAGTCCATTGAGAGTTTATTAACAGTTTTGCTGCAGCTGTCATTGTTTGGGATGCATTTTTTGTTTGAATTTTTCATGTCGACATTTTTTTTTCATAAAAAATCGTTCAGTCAGCCGATTTGAAAACGGAAAACACTGTTGAAAAGCCCAAACAATCCTGATGGCAACTGTCTTTACCTGGAGCTGTAAAAGTGAATCCCATCCATTTATGAGCCTTTTGAATCTAAAGGGAAAAGTAATGGAGGAGTGTCCTTTCGATGGGACACTCGTAACACTAGTATCGCTAGTGTTCTTCCATAATGACACCCGCAGCGAAAGTGTTGAACAATTAAGTGAATAAATCATTGTTGTCAAAGAAAACAAACTATACAAGTTACAGAGACCATCTTTTTTTCTTTTTTTTTTTTTTTTTTTTTTTTTTAATAGTTAGAAACATACTCTAGACGTTAGTGAAGTTACTGAAATTAGAAGAAAAAGTCGATCAAAGATTGGTTGGTTCCAAATATGACTCGTACCTTAACTCCTATATTAGCACAATTAATTATACTATATTTTGTACAGATTTTAAATAAATATTAATTAAAAAAAGATTTTTGGAGCCCTAATGTTTTAATATAACCTAATGGATTTGAAGCCAATGATTCCTAATTAAAGAACTCAAACCTAAATATTTTATGGGAAATAACATTATCTTGGTGAGTTATAATTGTTGACCTTGAATACAGCATAACCACTCAATTCAAAGATCTTGATAACTAAAACTAATAAATCAGGGTTACTACATTTATTTCAAAAGATTTATCAATTCTAAATCAAAAGAAAGCAACAATAAGTGGGCAGTGCATACATTTATTAAATGATTTTTATAAAAATAAAAATATTTCTAACTATTGGAGCTTTAGCAACTAATAAAACAATTAATGTAATATTAAACTTTTAATCACAAAACAATAACTTATTTTTGAATTAAAAGACAACAAGAACTTAAGATTAAAACAAATGTCCATGCAAAATAAACTATAAAAGAAAATCAGACCCGTAACAGGCCACAATGCCCCAGATACTGTAGAGGAATCAGATTATTGACCATACACTAGGGAGGTAGTATCGTCAGTTTTTTCAAAATATTCAAAAAATGGCTTTTTGAAAAACTGTACTTTCAAAATTTTGGAAAAAAATATATCAATCATCAGTTCTCTGACTACTGACTATTTATAAACAGTCATATCCATTTTGTTTTTATTCTGATAGTATATTTAAACTGTGTAATTTGTTGAGTACACAAGCCAGCCACCACTGGTCATAATATTCACAGGCAATAACTCCACCACATGATTTTTCATTTAAGGGTACTGAAACTGTGTCTAAATCTGTTACCAGTTCAACTTCACTTTCATTGAAGTTTAAGTAAAGTTGGGTATTAATTTTGTTCTTAGTTAAAGGAATGAAAGCGTGCAATTTCTGGGTTCCGGTAATTGTGCAACATCTATCAATTCTCCCCTTTAATTTTAGTTATGCCTAAACAAAATTTAAATTTGATCAGGGATGCTTATTCCTGAATTTACAATACAAAAATCCCTCACTCACCAAATTTTTAACAGCTATGCAGTGACAATTAAAATTGATTTAATTTTTAATTAAAATTATAAAATGATCCCGTTCCCCTCCCATAATGAAACTAACAGCATATGTAGTGAATGAACTGAAGATTCAAATATATTTTTTCAGAATTTTAAAAGTAAAGTTTTCAAAAACTGTTATGTACACTTTTTCAGATCTTTTTTCCTTTTAAAGTAAAATTTGCAATAAATTAGTCTTGTTGCAAATAAAATTAAAATCCATTTAGTTAGCTAAAAAATGAGACTGTTCTGACTGTTCTAGCTAGAATATAACTCAATCTACCAAGGAATTAACAATTTCTGGTTGACCCAAAAAAGGTGAGTTTTCAATATTTTGAAAATTAATAGTAAAAAAACAGAAAAAGATACAAATTTTAAAAAAATTGTTTTTGGTTATTTTTTGTTAGAGTAACCATCCCACCAAATTGTATCAAAATCAAAGGTCAGGTTGTGACCCTGGTTGATTTAACATGGAATGGCCCTGATATATTTATTAAATATTAAAAACATACTGAGACAAGAATAACTCGAAGTAGGAAATAATGAAATATTTTTACCGTTTTAGCATTATCTAAAATAATGTATAGATAGACCCGGTAGCCGTGAGGGTTAAGGCGTGAGCTCTTAACACTCCGTGCCAAAGGTCGTGGGTTCGATTCCCACTAGGGGCGGTGGCTTTTCTTTCGAAAAAAGAAAAGGCATCACCCCTTCCTGGCTAGAAAAGGGTGGTAACCTATAGATAACCCGTCCTAAAATTCGTAGTTAATAATAAATGGACGTTAAAATTTAAATAAATAAATAAATAAATAAAATAATGTAGCTATTAAGGTTGCACTAATAAATGAATGCTAGAACAATTCCATTAAAAATTAGAATTAAAAGACAAGAACAGGATAACCTAATTGTGATACGAAGACAAGGTATAGTTGGGATTCGGCTAGGAGAAAAAAACGTCAGACTATCAGGGAGAAATCTGTATTTCAAATACAGATTTCTTCCTGATAGTCTGACGTTTTATTCTCCTAGCCGAATCCCAACTATACCTTGTCTTCGTATCTCTGCAATCGTTAACTATCTCCATCTCCTAATTGTGATAAGTTTCTGGCAAAAAATGATAATGAACAAAACTAATAATTATAGACAGTGCAGTAGATTTGAATGAAAAAGTGTTCATAGTATTAAAATGTTTTTACTGGAGCGAGTAAACATCTGAATGATATCCCAAATGCAGGAATATATTTCAACAGAGACTAATGAGTGACAATCGATTAACTATAAAAAATTAACTAAATTGGAGCACTACCAAACAAATATTCTAGAATGACTTGCAGTTAAGAAATATACTGGTTTTTACTCTAAACATTCCATTCCCCTTGAAACTAAAAAAAAAAGATAGAAAGTAAAACCAGAAGTTACTGAAAATGCTATTGTCTTCAATTAAGTTACACATATTTCATAACATGACTTATATATAATAATAATATAACATGACTTATATTTCATAAGCTGTCTTGTACTTTTAGAGGAATAATGTTAGAAGGTGTTTTGCTAATACAACTTTTTCTTACACAACTTTCTATTAGAGTATTTAATTTTTGGCTGGATCGGAGGTGGTCAAATAATTAGACAAATAGAAGGATAAAGTAGGATTCTAAAACCTTATTCCATCAATTAAGCAAGTAATAAGCTAAAGAAAAAAACAAATCTTACCGCCAAGACTGAACCAGCCTCCTAAAGAATTCGGTATTGGTAAATTAGATAAATAATTGGGAATAGAAGATTTTATTAGCACTGATATAGACTCCATTCTTGCAAAATGATATTTCCTTAAGTAGAGCAAAAGATTAGATAACAGGTTAGGAACAAGATGAGAAAGTAAATTATACTGACGGCTTAGCCTATCTTTAACAATCAAGGGCGCTTAAAACTTCACATAATAAAATCTTTCGTAGAAGGAAAGTTTCTTTCCATGTCGAGTCAAATAATGAAGTTCTAAGTAATTATTACGGAACTTTTGGTAGCAAAAATGTACTACAGTCAATTTTCTGTGTTAAATTTGTCTCAGATGAAGGTGTTAACGAAGAAAAATCTACATTACTTTTGTGAGATTACCTACGTCACTAAATCTTTCAATTTCGAATGTTTTTGGATAGATCCAAATGTTTAAATGCTTTCAACCTACAATCAAAAAAATTAAAACAATAATCCAATTGCAAAGTATTCTCTTTGGTATGACGACTTCTTTCTCTACACTACAACCTCATATGATGGTTTAGAGCGAGACACCTGCAAATTGTAATAATTACTTGATTACCATGTGTTTTTTTTTTGTTTTTTTTATCTAATTTTATAACACATATATGTAATCAATACATATAGCAAAATAGCTCGCACACCTCATATTATTTTCCAAGAGAGCTTCATCTAAAAACTCCATGTTCATCTATTCCTGCTACATATAAGTTATAATATTAAGATCAATTTAAAATAAATTTCAACTTCCACAGTGGTAGTTCATTAGCTACATAAATCACTTCAATTTGGGAGACAAAAAATTGCCTAAGTTTAGCTAGGGATATTTTTAATGAAGACCCGAAAAAAACGGAAATATATTTTATTTAAAATTGACGAAATACTGGAAAGAATTTTACCTCGTTTGGAAGATTTTACCTCGTAGTTACACAATTTCCCACTCTTGCTTCCGGAAATCGCAATACGTTTCAAGTTTTTGAAGAAGATAAATAAAAATCTTTTAAAAAGACAAGCGCCTTAGTTAGATTTGTGAACCGAATATGAAAAATTTCCGTAAAACATAGATTAAAACTCTATGAGTCATCTTAAATATTTTGTTGCATTTATCACTATATTACAATTACGACCAAATGTATTTTTCAATTACCGTGAAAATAATAATAAATAACAGCAGTAGTGATTGTATCAGTGATTCAGCGCATGCGCATAACTCCTTTACCTTCCTATTGGAGGATTCCGATGACCAATTGCTTTGGTTCTTGCTGGGAGTAAAGTAACCTTGAACAGTGAATTAGCTTATGTTTTTGAAACAGCTCTGTTTATGTTAGTGAGAAAAATGAGTCTTTTACAATTTGTTCGCGATGTTCCTGACAAAGAAAAAGGGATTGGTTTCTTACACGGAAAAATTAATGGAATCCTATTAATTTTAGCGAGTTGGATTGACTAGGGTTTTGATATCTTCTTGAGCGAGCGGAAACGCATAGCATGTAATGCCTAATAAATGTAAAATATAAAAGAGAGAGAAAACGATTAAAATATGTTTGTTCACAAATGACATTGTTTGTTATCCTTCATAACCTGCAAAACAGTCAACTTTAATGCTTAATAACTTATTTCATAGTTGAGAGAATTGATTTTGATCATATTAACTTTTTTATTAATAAATATTGCTTGCCATTATCTAATATGAATTATAACCGTAGATAACGAGTCAAGGAGTAGTAGATAACCAGCAAAGAACCTATAAGCTAATCAGTTAGCTTATCAGCGAGTACGAGTAACTGTTATAAATCACTACTGCTACTTCAAAAGTAACTGGATTTGGTCTTCGCAAAAAGACCCAAAAAATCATTATCGGATAACCAATAAAGAAAAATTCAGTATTTATTCATTTCTCAAAATCGCAAACGATATCAACTTGCAAACAAGGAAGCAATTGATAATCCAGGAGAAAAAACACGACAATTTAAAATTAATTCAAAGTAATTAACAAAAATCTAACTATAAAGTCTAAAACTGCTTTTAATCGTAAATGAGTCAATATCGGGAAACTCATTTACGGTTAAAAGCAGTTTTAGACTTTATAGTTAGATTTTTGTTAATTTCTTTCTCATTTCTGATCCCAATCATTGGGATCAGAAATGAGAAAGAAATTGTATTTTGTTTTTGTATTTTGTGTGCTTAATACCTGGTAAATGAAGAATTTGCTGATATATGCCGTGAGATTTTAATCCCCCAGGTACATTTCTTAAACGTAAAACGAGTTTACAGAATAATTTAATTTAATTTTAACGTCCATTTAGTATTAACGACGAATTTTAGGACGGGTTATCTATAGGTTACCACCCTTTTCTACCCAGGATAGAGGCAATGCCTTTTCTTTTTTCTAAAGAAAAGCCACCACCCCTAGTGGGAATCGAACCCACGACCTTTGGCACGCAGTTTTAAGTGCTCACGCCTTAACCCTCACGGCCATCGGGTCTCCGTTTACAGAATAAATAAAAAGAATTTTGGAAGGAAAAATAATGAAGTTTCTATTCTGACATTGAAGCAAGCTTAGATGTCACAGTTCCTGCTACTTCGAGTTAGTAGAAAGGGGAACAAAAATGTGATTTGAAATTTAAAGGTAGAACGAAATAGTATATCTTGTATCTCTTTGCTCAATGCTCAACTTTCTTTAATGCCCCCTCTACCAATTCTAGTTTTCAGCCTGTGCTTCACAGTCCTCTTTTTCTTGGGGTTGCTCACTGCTCAGGGTTTCTTCTCTTTCGATTCTTTGAACATTTTATAAACTAATTTTTTTTTTTTCTTCTAAATTAATTAGATATATATTCAATATGAACAAAGAGGGTGAGTATTATTATATTTAGAATTAATACCATTTACATCAACATGTTTATTATATTTAACTATTATAGTATGAAGACAAGGTATAGTTGGGATTCGGCTAGGAGAAAAACGTCAGACTTTCAGGAAGAAATCTGTATTTGGACGTTTCGGCTGCACATTGGCAGCCTTCTTCAGCTAAAAAATACAACTTATAAGTAAAAAAAATAAATATACAACTTGTAAGTAAAATAACCATAAACCGGCTTATAAAGCAAATAAAATCCCAATCCTTCAATGCCACCTCCCCCAATACCTCCCTCGACTCCTCCCCCCAGATATTTCGTTCCCCGACATACACACTAGGACTGACTGAAAAACTCACAAAGACTTTAAAAAAAGCCATCCCGTCACTAAACTTTGGGTTAAAAACCACTAACAAACTTACTACATTGTACACCAAACTCAAAGATCCCATTCCCTATGATTGCACCACCCACTGCGTTTACCAAATACCCTGCCAAACCCCCTCCTGTAATGCAGTATACATAGGTGAAACCAAAAATTATATTCACTCCCGCATAACACAACACAAACGGACAATAAAAAACAAATCCGCCCTCGCAAAACACGCCATAACAAAAAAACACACTTTCAACTTTGACGACACTAAAATACTTTCCAAAGAACGAAACACCAAATGAAAATGACAGATTTCCGAATGCGTCCACATTAACTTAAACCCCAATAACATTAATTACAAAACCGACAAACAAAACATCTCCCCTGCTTACTCCGCCGTCTTCCATAAATTGTCCTGACCTCCTTTTCATCTTTGTTCCCAGGCTCCAGACTATTTTTCTACTTGTGTGTCCCAAAACTCTTAACACCTTTACAACCCGCTTTTACAACCTAGCAATTGCACTTCTTTCATCTTCACCGACATACCGCTTCCTCACCCCACCCCAGTCAAAACTATAAAACCCCCTGTTATAGTTGCTGTCCCTCATACATTCAACCATGGTTACCTAAGTTGTTCTCGAGGTCTTCCTCCCTCCCCCCTAGGCATTCTCTAGTGGTACGTATCCATATATTAATTATTATAAATTGTATTCACTTATAGAATAGATTGTTTTTTCTCACTATATGAAAAATGTTCCTTCTTTGTACTGAATAGTTTTTTTTACTGTTTACTTACTACTTTGTACATGCTGTTTACTTTCCAACTACCGTATTTTCATTGTTTAAAAATAAGATTGGTTAAAATTTATTGACTTGATGTATATACTACACTCATTTCTGCCTGTTTTTTACTTACAAGTTGTATATTTATTTTTTTTACTTATAAGTTGTATTTTTTAGCTGAAGAAGGCTGCCAATGTGCAGCCGAAACGTCCAAATACAGATTTCTTTCTGAAAGCCTGAAGTTTTTCTCCTAGCCGAATCCCAACTATACCTTGTCTTCGTATCTCTGCAACGTCTAACTATCTCCATCTTCACTATTATAGTATGGGTATGTTGTGGCATTTCTATTATAATAAGAGGCTTCAAGAATGTATAAATTTTCTAAGAATATCCCTAAAAAAAAACAGTTAATATATTTATATATTAACGTAATGAGAGAAAATATTTCCATCTGCTGTCTAAAACTATGTGATTTGTGGTTAAATTTAGACTTTGTCTCTTACTGAAGTGACCTAAATTCCTATAATGGCTTGCAATAAATAAACTTGAAATTAAGGGCCAAAATGGAACAATTTTGAACATCTGGATGTCTCACCTTTTTTGTTTTGCTCCCCTTTCTCTATTGTATATAGTTCTTACTTGTATATTTATATAAGTCATTTTATATTTAAGCTTAGCATACAAAAAAAAAAAAAGCTATTTTTCTAATCATAAAAAAAACTGAATAATGAATTAATTATTCTTTTATTCTTGAAAAATGAAATAATTGTTTCAACTAAACATTTTTATATGGAATAGTTATATTTATATACCACAGGCTCAAAAATGGTCTAATTTTCATTAAATTTGGTACTCGAATCTTTCGTATAATTTGAAAGGTCAAGTTCATTAACCAGCAAAATCTGTCCATTGGAACATGATTTTTGGAGCGAAATTTGTGCGAAAAAAATCGTAACGTTAACGCTTAATAACTTCTTTTCTATTTGGGAGCGACTTTTTTTTCTTTTTTTTTTTTACGGATTCTTGTTAAGTGCATGAAAATACGTTATAGTGCAAAATTTGAAAATAATCGGTTCGGAGGAGGCTAAACTGCAAATTTACCTCCATGAATATTCTGAAAAGAGGGTGCCATACCGACAGAGGTAATGGTGGTTACCTGAGATAAATTTAAAACTAAAATACTTGGCTAACTAATACAATGCTATTTCAGAAACTATTTATTTATTACTTTGCTTAGCAAATTGCGGGATAACATTAAAGAGAAATTGGTTATAATAATTGTTAAGTACTTTACACAGATATAATTAAACTAGCCTCTTAATTTTAAGCCCATACCATTATTATACATGTTCCTTATCCACGAAATAAGAGCGGCCCACAGCAGTAGCTCAGTCTGAGTATAGTCTTTTTCAAAACACAAGACCCTCACGGAGGAAGGAGTACCAGGCTTCATATTGGCTAGCACTGGGGGTAGCATAAGCCGCTGTCCCCCCGCCGTCTCACTAGGCTGGTTAGCAGCTGCTACTGACCAGCCGCTTGTGATATTGCCAGCAAGCAGCCTAGTCTGACTCTGAACCAGCGGCTGGTGATTACCAGCCAAAATCAGAAGTTGAACATGTTTAACTTTTTAGCGGGGCCTACCAGCAGCTGGCGGTCACGAGATCTCGCTGGCACCAGCTAACTAATGCGACCCCCCTAGTAGCTCACAGGTGGCTGGTGAATTCAGACTTTGTCTAGTTGTTTTTATTCAGTGTTATCTATTTATTGTATTTTCTACTTGTTTTTGTGAAGAACAGTTAATATGGTTGACACCAACAAGTGGTCGGGCAAAGACACTGTAACATTTTTGGATTTGATCCAAAGACTTGAAACTATCTCTAGTTGTTAGATACCGCAAAGTAATTTCTAGTTTGGTTTTACTTGGAATCGCCTGGCGGAATTTGGTGTCTATCTGAATAAGCGGTGTATTAACTAACTACACACGAACTCCAATAACTCTTTAAATTTAGGACCTGACATTCTTAAATGTTCGTATAAGATGATGGATCTTCCAATTCTAGTTTCTTAAAAAATATTGCTGCTGCCTCAAGATCGTTTTTTTCTCAGTATTGAGGATCTAACCAACCATCGCCTTTTCTTCCGTTTCAACATCTGTTCACACAACTCTTAACTCCAAGATTTAGCAATTGTCTAAAACATCACGACTCACACCAATAGGTGAGATGACAGCTACTGTACTATTGGCTATTTACAAGTTATAATGTGAACCACACAAATCCGCTGGCTACTAGTGCTACTAATCAGCAGCTGGTTTGTAGCGGCTGCTAAGCAGCCTTGAGGCTATAGGCCCGCAGAGCTAGTAGCCATAGGCTCTTTGTCTCTTTCAGTTTGGCTAGCAATCATAGGGTTAATATGCTTGCAGGTACCTATTCGTTTTATAGGTTCTATAATAAAATAAATTCTGAAGCAATTTTCAATAGGGCAATGTCAATCAGTTAAGTAAGTGCTTTAAACTTGGAAAGTGTTAGTTTTTTTTTCTTTTGAAAGGAGTTTTGTATCTGTTTAACTCACTTTTCAATTTTATTTTATTTTTTGTAAATTGCATTTAATAGTAAAATGAGTATTTTAGTAAAACAAAGTAAAAAAATGAGAAACGTATTGAACACAAAAGTCTCAAAGCACCAATTAGGTTCCTTCTCAAGAGGTATTTTTTTAAATTTTCTTAAACTTCTTCATGCAGCATGTTGTGTGCATGCATGTGGGATTGCTATCCTGTTGGACAATAAACACCCTTTAGGGATTAAACTTTGCTGCAAATTTGCTTTTAAAGTTTCTATACAAACATGCTAATCTCTTACTCCATCTATAAATTTTAAGTTCAAAGTTTCTGATGCACAATGCCTAGACCAAGACACCTCCACCTCCATACTACTGTCCCAATTAGGTTCCTTCTCAATTTTTCTCAATAAATGATATTATATTTAATTTTTGTTTATTAAAATACATTAAATTGTGTAACAAAAAGTGTGAATTTTATTTCCACTATCTTGTGGAAAGCCTCTGTTTTGCACAATGGAAAAACTTGCATAGGGGTGTGCAGAGACTTCTGTTAGTAAGTGTATGTGTTTGTTAATACTTCAAACAATCTGTCTATGTCATTTTCATGAATACAAAGTAAAAGATCATCTATATATTTACACTAGAATTGAATGTTAATACCACATTCATTGATGATTTCATCAAGCAAAAACTTCCATTTCAATGCCACCACTAGACGTAGTCTAGTTCTACATATTAGGAAATATACCCGGAATATTAGGAAATGTATTAACAAAATCAAAAGAAAACAATTTAAATCATGGCTTTATAGTGATACCCGTCAATTTACTTTTTAATTCCACTGCAATAGTAATGTCAAAAGGTTTATTATTTACAAATGTTTTTAAGTCAATATCTAAACTTTTTGCACGTTTATGCAAAAAGCTCCACAATTGTGGAATTCTTTACATTGGAATAACTAATTATTATAAGATAGTGACCCTATTTTTCCAATATATTCGTCTGTGGCAGAAGGTCAATTTTATAAAAACACTTACTTTCTTCTCTACTCTTTTATTAGGCTCTACATCTTTCACGTCGCTGTGACGCCTCTTCAGGAGCACTCAAACTAAATACAATAAAATATGGTTACAGCCTATCCATTAGAGAAACTTCCGCAGGTAGGGCCATGTCTGGACTGATAAGATCAATCATGTCTACTAGGTATCAGCTGTTTAAAATCGATAGCTTTAGGGTAAATGTCGATTTTCCAAAGGAAGTTTTTGTCATTTTATAAAATAATTCATTTTATGTCGTCTTGTTTATTAAATTAAAAATATTTTATCCAGGTATTTAATATCTGTTTTCTTGTTAACGGCCGTTTTCCTATTTTTAATTATGTGTATATTTTCCTTAATTTTTCGTTTTATGGGGTTTTTCTCTTTATCTAATACCTTTACCGTATCAAAATTAAATGTGTGGCTATATTGTATCGCATGATCCACCAATGCAGTCTTGTTGTCAGTCTCGTCAAGGTTTTTGGCGTGTTGTTTAATTCTCTTTTTTAATAGTTGTCCCGATTCTCCTACATACACCTTATCATTTATTGAAAATAGTACTAAAAAATTTTAGTGTATCTTTGACCATCGTTTCTGTAAGTACAACAATTTTTTAAATAGTTTGTCATCTTTCAAATATAAATTATTAAATTTAGAAATCAGTAGGAATTATCAACTTATACATATACCAACTTAATATTAATAACTTAATATTCAATAGAGAAAACGGATGTAAAAACCTTCTGCAGGATAAATGTTTTGAGCCGAAAATTTCACAAGTAATTGACACATATTTAAAATTATATTCTTCTAGAATACGAAAATACTTTAAAAACATTTATTTCCAAAGCTGTTGCGGAAAGAAATACTTCCCTATGACTTTTAACATGGACTGGGTTGTAAATTTGACGAATGTAGATATTCCAGAAGAAGTATTACAATTTTTATCATTAAGTGATAATTTTAATATTTTTAAGCCTATTGATGATCATATGGTAAATAATTATATAGTTGATGTTGAGTACATGCTGGACAAAACTGAGATTAATTTAGACACAAAAAACAAAATTAGAACATCATTTTTCCATAGTTTAAACAAGACCAAGAGAAATGTAAATTACAATAAAATCCCAGAACATATTAATATATCTGTTACAGAAAAATTGAGAAAGGCAGAGTATAAAACAAAAAAAAATTTAAAAGATAATCCTGAAATATTGGTAATAAGAGCTGATAAAACTAGTAAAGCAGTCATAATAACTAAAGATGATTACAATAAGAAAATGAATGACATAGTTAAAGATTCGAATAATTTTAAACAAATCGACTATGATCCCACCAATGGACTGACAAATATAATAATAAAATTTACAGACAAATTAGTTAAAATGAATTTCATTAAAAAGAATGATCGTTTAAAATATATAAACTATAATAGTAATATTCCTCTGATTTATGGCTTGATAAAATTACACAAGGAAGGTCAACCCCTGAGACCAATAGTCAGTGCAACAGAATCCCCTACACACAAATTATCTAAATCATTGGACATGGAATTAAAACATTTTGTTAATAATAATCCATTTGACGTAAAAAATGCTATAGATTTAAAACATAAATTAGAAAAGATGACAGTCATCTCTGGTTATAAGTTGGTTTCCTTCGATGTTGTTAATATGTTCCCAAATATTCCGGTGGACTTGGCTATCAAACTTATTGGCAAAAATTGGGATAAAATTGTAGAACTGACTAAAATAAAAGACAAAAACCTGTTTATAGACGGTATTAAATTATGTACAAAGGATGGCTATTTCAAGTTTAACAATAGAATTTACAAACAAAAATTTGGAGTACAAATGGGCAACCACTTATCTGTTTCTATTAGTGGAATTGTAATGAACCACATATTAGAAGAAATTATAAATGACTAAAATAGTAATGTCAAAAGGTTTAATGAAAACGATATAGATAGACTCTTCCAGTTTTTTAATAATAAGACGAATTTAGGGTTCACTTTGAAAATTAAAAATGAAAACAAAATTATGTTTTTAGATATGGAAATAATTCAAACTAATGATAATAGACTTGAGTTTAAATGGCAGACTAAAAAAACATTTTCCGGTCGTATGATTAATTTTTATTCTGTCACCCTTTAAATTTTAAGAAGAATTTGCTTTATAATAGGACACTGACGGCGCTTCTGCGAACATCACCAAAATATTTAAATCAAATAAACTCAGAGTTATATTTAGAGATAATAATTACCCTGAGGAAATTATAAATAAAGAAATTAAAAGAGCTGAAAGAAATATTTTTTACAAAAGGAAATTGGATGTGAAGGGAAATTTAAATTTAATCAATTTTGACTTGAATGTTTTTAATTTTACGGATGACTATTTTTATGAAGACTGTGACAGTAAACGGAAAAGAGATGACACTGAACATATAGGTACTGACAATTCTAATAGAAGCAAAAGGGTTAAATTAACAGAACCAAAACTGACTTTTATAACAGACAACACCAACCATACTCTGAAACGTAAACTTCATGATACACAAACAATAGACGACATAAAGGGCAACCAAGAAAAAAGAAGAAAACTAATACAAAGTAAAATTTATGACTTCTTTGACGATAGTAAAACTAATAATTTAAATGCAAATAGAGTTGTAGCAGATGAATCCATAAACAATGAACATATTTATGAACAGAAGATGGATATTGGCAGTAAAGAAATAAAAACTCTTGAGCTGGTTAATTACATTACCTTTCGTTATAATCCCATATTTGCCAATAAGATAAAACAAACATGTAAAGACCTAGGAAGAATCACCTGGATATATCAAGACAAAATCATAAAAAGCTACAGCCGATTTAAAGATGGTCTAAAAGAAAGGGAAACCACATATAACGTATAACAAATTGATTGTGGAATGTGTGATAAGGTGTATGTAGGAGAATCGGGACAACTATTAAAAAAGAGAATTAAACAACACGCCAAAAACCTTGACGAGACTGACAACAAGACTGCATTGGTGGATCATGTGATACAATATTGCCACACATTTAATTTTGACACGGTAAAGGTATTAGATAAAGAGAAAAAACCCATAAAACGAAAAATTAAGGAAAATATACACATAATTAAAAATAGGAAAAAGGCTGTTAACAAGAAAACAGATATTAAATACCTGGATAAAATATTTTTTAATTTAATAAACAAGACGACATAAAATGAATTATTTTATAAAATGACAAAAACTTCCTTTGGAAAATCGACATTTACCCTAAAGCTATCGATTTTAAACAGCTGATACCTAGTAGACATGATTGATCTTATCAGTCCAGACATGGCCCTACCTGCGGAAGGTTCTCTAATGGATAGGTTGTAACCATATTTTCTTGTATTTAGTTTGAGTGCTCCTGAAGAGGCTTCACAGCGACGTGAAACATGTAGAGCCTAATAAAAGAGTACAGAAGAAAGTAAGTGTTTTTATAAAATTGACCTTTGGCCACAGACGAATAACCAATAGTACATTGCTATTATAATTAATAAATTTACAGTGCTCTGCATTTTTAATAAAATTCATTTTAATTAGCTTATCAACATATTTTATTATGTGATTGAGAAGATATGGTCGACCGTTCAGAAGTAGGAAGCGTAGATCGTCGGGGTTTCGATATATATCTTAATAAATATACATTTTAGCAAATAAAATGTGTTTTATTGAATAAGAACACTGACCGAAACCCCGACGATCTACGCTTCCTATTTTATTATGTTACTGTTTAAACTACTTACTTATATTTTATTTTATTTTTTTTCGTTTTTAAGGGCGCATCAACTATTTGGCTATTAGCACTGGGTAGGATCATATTATATTTCTTTGTGAGTGGACCTATCTGACAATTTGTTATCCATTTTTTCCAAATAATCCTATTTTTTAATGATGACGGTTTTACTAGTTTTATCAGCCTTAATCACAAACAAATGAGGATTTTCTTTCAAAATGTTTTTGGTTTTGCGCTCAGCAATTGTCATCTTCTGACGATTTCTTTGAGAATGACAATATTTTTAGGAGGAAGGAGATTGTTTGACACAACTGAAGAGCCGGATGATACGACAATACGACATCAATTTGACATTATCTCTTGTGACGTTTAAGTACAAAGAAAAAGTAGTTTAAAACGAAAATATGACAATTCTGAAATTGTCGCCAATACTATTAAGAGAAGGAAATTGACTCTATTGAAAATTGATGATTTCTTCAACGGAAAAAATACAAATTTGGTGGAAAAAAGACCAATAGTTAATAAGGATATTAAACAAGCATATTTACAGTCAAAAAGAGGAGTTAAAGCACAATTATTTTTAAAATTTCACTCCAATTAAAAAAAAATATATATTATGCATTTTAAACAAAACTCAAACTGTAAGGATCTTGGGAAACTGGAAATATCGTAGTAAAATAAGAAACTCTTTCAGTCGAATTAAAGATAAAATCACAGATAAAGAAATAAAATATAGTGTATACAAGTAAAATGTAGTTCTTGTAAGTCATATATTGGGGAGTCGTTGAAGTTGTTAAGGAAGAGAATTAAGCAACATGCAAAAAAAAAAATTGTGGAGGAAGGAGACAATAAAACAGCTTTGGCGTATCATGCAAGCAGAAATTTGATTTTGATAGAGTCGGAATTGTAGACAAAGAAAATAATTGTGTTAAGCTCAAGATCAAGGAAAATAGACATATTATAAGAAATAGAAAGAAAGTAGTGAATATTAAAACAGGGGGGAAAAAAAAACATCATAACAAAACTTTTTAATTTAATTGGCAATAATTAAGGATGGACATATCTAAATCGTGGTTTTCGTTTTTGCACAGTTCCTCGCTCCCTCCATAGGGAGGAAACCCGCTTATAAGGTGTACCTCATGATGCAATCCTTAAGTGCCTGACAGAAAAATGACTCCCTGGCCTTGTCAAGGTTCGCTCTTAAAACACAGTGCTTACTGTTTCTTATTTTCTTTTACCATACTAATTTTACAGATAAATGCAATTAAAAAAAATCAATTAAAAAGTGTTTTAAACAAAGACAATACCCGTTTAAAAGATCAAAATAAACACATTTGAAGTTTTTATTGAACTTTGTATATATTATTCCCCTAGAAAATGGATGAATGAGTTCGTTAACCAGCAACTAAATAAATAAACTAAATTCGTCCACTATCCACGCATAGTCAAGGGCACAACTATTTCAAAATAAACCAAAAGATATATCAAAAAATGCTACCCTAAGTCACTATGCACACGGACGAAGTTGCTAGTTTCATTATATGTATAGATAGATTAGGGCTGGTAGTGGCCAATTGGTAATTTGGGTCTAGAGTACCCCCCCCCCCTTTTAATGAACCGATTTAGTTTATTTTTACATCATATTTTTCTATTAATATTTCCATAATGAATATCGAGTTTCATTTCAAAACAACATTAATTGTAGACGGTATGGGTGAATAACAACTTTGGGTTCGGAGTTAACCCCCTTCCAGATGAACAAATTTCCGATTGACATCGCCTAATCAAAACTTTCATTAGAACCTTTTTTTTAGAGCATTTAATAAGCTTTCTAATGGTATTCTTCCGTTTACCAAGATTTTCAACCTTTTTCGAGATATTAAGGAAAGTAAACAAAGTTACTAAAACTTTTTATGTCTGTTAATAAAATATTTTATTCTAACCCTTCCTTAACTCCAAACGTAACCAAAATTTCAACATATTAGTTTTGATGAAAGTAGAACATGCTGAAAATGTTTCAACTGAATCCCATGATTCTAAGTACCCAAACCAAAAGTCCGTCACGCAGGAGCTGCATAACTAAGCACTTTCCTCAGAATTTGGGTAGTGTAGATTGCTTTCCAGAACAATTTCCTTAAAATATCCTACATAAATAAAATAAAAACATGAATAGTTCTCTTTTAAATTTGTAATGAGTAACTGATAAATTATTAATTTGCTTCCAGAGTTATGTTTACACATGGTACCTACTACACTACGTAATAAATACAAAATCCTCATATTATCGTATTTTGATCTAACGCAGGAACCGGATACAGTCCCTCTAGCGCTCCTTGCGGCGCCTTTGTGAACCTATGTCTGGCTGGCTTTTCTATTGAAGTATATTACAAAGTAAACCCCCCTTTTCGATTGACCGATTCAGCTCATTTTTACAACACTTTTTTCTCATGAGTTACGCACGACGTATACCGCGTTTCGTTACAGCAGAAATTACGACTGGTATGAGTATATTAGGAATTTGGGTCCGGAGTAAACCCCCCCCCCCTTTTAATGAACCGATTTAGTTTATTTTTACAACACATATTTACCTGTAGATTACCACTACGAATACCGAGTTTCGTCGAAATGTACCAAAAATCACGGTTGGTAGTGGCGAATTGGTATTGTGGGTCTGGAGTAAACCCCCCCTCCTAATGAACCGATTTAGTTTATTTTTACATCACATATTTACCTGTGGATTACCACTACGAATACCGAGTTTCGTCGAAATACACCAAAAATCACGGCTGGTAGTGGCGAATTGGTATTGTCGGTCCGGAGTAAACCCCCCCTCCGTATGAACCGATTTAGTTTATTTTTATATCTCACTTTTCTCTCTATATTACCAGTACGAATACCAAGTTTCGTTGAAATATAACAAATATTACGGCTGAAATGGTCAAATTAGTGTTTTGGGTTCGGGGTAAACCCCCCTTCCGGTGGACCGATTTTGGTGGTTAACGAACTCGTTCAATCGTTTGCTAATTGAATGCTATATACCAAGTTTCGTGACGAAAAAACAAAAACTCTGGCCGCTATCGTGTTAACGGACACACATTATATATATATATATATATATATATATATATATATATATATATATATATATATATATTTTAACGGGGGTCATTTTCGGTGTCTACTAGGTAGGATCGATAAAGATTTGAAGAAATTTTTCAAAAATTCCGTCATGAGTCCAACCTCAATAGCTACTTTCCTTCGGAGGAAAGTGCTAAAAACGGTATTCAAAAAATATTTTTCCAATTTTCTCGAAAACGGTTAAAGCTATCGCCTTGAAAATGGTTTCATTCGTTTTCCTAGCCCAGGAATCATATAAAACGAGTACTTAGAAGCTTATGAACTCAAAAACGTAAGCGTTACGATTTTTTTTGCGCGAATTTCGCCCCAAACGCCATCTTCCAGTAGGCGGATTTTGCTGGTTAACGAACTTGACCTTTCAAATTGGACGAAGGATTTTTGTATCAAATTTCATCAAAATCGGACCACTCGTCTTCTATCTAGAGAGCGAACAGACAAATATATATATATATATATATATATATATATATATATATATATATATATAATATATACATATATATACATATATACAATTTTGAACCACCGTTATTTTCGGTCTCTAGGGGTTCTGAAACGCGAAATTTTCTGGTCGGCACTTCCGGATTGTTTCATTGTATCAACCCTATAAGCGGGGTTCCTCCCTATGGGGGAGGGAGGAACCGCGCTAATAACAAGGAATAAAACAGACAAAAAGAACAGTTCGAATAAGCGAAATCAATTACTTTAAAGTTTTAAGCACTTATTTCTCCGATTGACATCGCCTAATCAAAACTTTTATCAGAACCATTTTTGTAGAGCATTTAGTGAGCTTTCTAATGGTAATCTTCCGTTTCCCAAGATTCTCAACCTTTTTCGAGATATTAAGGAAAGTATACAAAGTTACCAAAACTTTTTATGTCTGTTAATAAAATATTTTATTCTAACCCTTCCTAAACTCCAAACGAAACAAAAATTTCAACATATTAGTTTTAATGAAAGTAGAACATGCAGAAAATGTTTCAACTGAATCCCATGATTCTAAGTACCCAAACCAAAAACGGTATTCAAAAACTATTTTTCCAATTTTCTCGAAAACGGTTAAAGCTATCGCCTTGAAAATGGTTTCATTCGTTTTCCTAGCCCAAGAAGCCTATAAAACGAGTACTTACAAGCATATGAACTCAAAAACGTAAGCGTTACGATTTTTTTTTTGCGAGAATTTCGCCCTAAACGCCATCTTCTAGTGGGCGGATTCTGCTGGTTAACGAACTTGACCTTTTAAATTGGACGACGGATTTTTGTGCCTAATTTCATCACAATCGGACCATTAGGGAAGCCAGAAATGAGCGAACAGACAAATAAATATATATACACAAATTTGAACCACCGTTATTTTCGGTCTCTAGGGGTTCTGAAACGCGAAATTTTCTAGTCGGCACTTCCGGATTGTTTCACTGTATCAACCTTATAAGCGGGGTTCCTCCCTATGGGGGGAGGGAGGAACCGCGCTAAAAAGTCGAGTCGCGTTGCAGCCATTGCCCGATACGCAGCATTTTATAGCCCTCCTGTTCAAATCGTTATTTCTAGTGGTTATATCCTGGTTCTACTTGTCAAAAGTCGTGATGTTGGGGACTTAACACTCGAGTACCAGTGTGTGAAGTTTCAGAGCAAAATATCCAGCCGAAAGCCTGAAAATAGTAAGTAAAGAAAACTTACTTTTCACTTTATTAGTCCCTTGCCCTAGCTAGGCTAGTGGTAGGGGGCTGCGTGAATTGGCCAGTCGTCCCCTCCTTGCTGCCCCTTCAGCTGGCCAAATGCTCAGGCCTTCAACAAGCTCTCTAGCACCTTCTGCCAGCTCTCTCCCTGGTCTAGTGGATGAGTGAAGGACTCCCGTCTCAAAGGACTGCGGTTCGAATCTCGTCCCGACTATATTTTTTATTTTTTTTATTATTATTATTTCTTTTCCTTGGCTTTTTAATAAACCACAGCTATTTTTTTTTTACGGCGCATCTACCTCTAGGTCATTAGCGCCGACATCCAGGGTGCAGCGAGGAATTTTACCAGCGAGCCGTGGGATGATAACATTCCTGCCGGAGGTTGGGAATCGAACCCACCATCTCCCGCTTTTGAATCCAAGGCGCTAGCCATTAGACCACAGGAGACCCCACCACAGCTATTATGGGAGGAAAAAGAAAGTCAAATTATAGAAGGCACCACTCTCAGGAGAATTCACCCATGAATTCACCTCAGAAGAAAAAAACCTTTATCAAGCGATCCATGTCACAGACATCGCTCGCGTCACCTACGTCTTCTCGAGCAACTTTTATAGATGCCTCATCCAATTCAAAAGAAGCTCCATTTTTGAAGCCAAAAAATTAAATATGGACACAAGTACCAACGTGGAAACGATCCAATCAACATTAGTGCCAAAACCACCGCCTATCGTAGTAAGAAACATAACTGACTTTAAAAAATTCTGCCAAAAAATCTCCAATTTAATAGGCAAAGACTCTTTCACCTGTCGAGCACGGTTCCAGGACAAGCTAATAAATACACACACTAGTGATTCCTTCCGCAAAGTAGTAATATACCTCGGGGACATGGAGAGCGACTTCCACTGTTACCAGCTCAAGGAAGACAAGTCCTACAGAGTTTTTTTACGTCATCTCCACCACACCACTCCTCCAGAAGATATTAAGTCGGAACTCGAAGTGCTCGGGTATAAGGTCAAAAATGTGCATAATGCAAAACACCCAGCCACGAAGCGACCTATGCCACTATTCTTTGTTGATCTGGTTAAAGAGCCGAAGAGTAAAGAAATCTTCAAGGAAAAGACATCTACATACGAAAATTTCAGTTGAAGAGCCAAGGCAGAGAAGAGATATCCTGCAGTGCCGCAAATGCCTTGAATTTAAACATACAGCAAACTACTGTGAGCACACACCTAAATGCGTGAAATGCGCAGGAGAGCATGACGCTAAGAACTGCACCCACCCCAAGGAACTCCCGCCCAAATGTTCCAACTGCGGCGGTAATCACCCTGCAAACTACCGCGCCTGTGAAGTTTACAAGGCCGTGAAGACTCTCCAAAACCGATTCGCAGCACACCGGCAGGCAGCCCAACCTGATACTCTATCTCAGCACTCTACTAGCGGCAAACCCACCACAAGCGGACAGCACTCTGCAAGACATCTATTTCCAACCAGGTTCATTTGGTCTGGAGTCACCTTCTCTGGCCTTCTTCAACCGTCCACATCTCAACAAAGTGTTCCACAACTTCACAATCTACAATCCTCTCCTCAACCCACAGCCCCTATCCCTACCATTCAACCCCTCACGCAGCGTCAGCGTCCCTCTAGTCAAAACCCGCCTACTTTTCACGTCACTCAGCATCGACTTCCTGCCCAACCTAAAGAACCTCCTCTGCAATCTACCCCGTTCGACATACCGTATAACTCACCTGAACCAAGCAAACCCTTCGATCCCACCAATCTATTCAACTCCTTCTTCACAAGACTCGAAAACTTAATCAATCCTCTTATTAAGCTCCTATCCTCATTTATCGAGCAATGCATCCCAGTACTTCTTAAAAAATGATTCCACCCAGTACATCTCCTATCCTTATCCTCCTCTGGAATTCCAACGGGTTGTTACCCCGAAGACAAGAACTAGAACTGCTACTTACAGACCGTAATATAGATATTGCACTAATAACAGAGACACACCTACGAACTCAACATTACTTTAACATAGCAGGATACAAAACATACCGTACAGACCACCCTGACGACAGAGGCCGTGGTGGTACACTGGTCTTGGTTAAGAACAACATAACCCATCATTCCCATTCCTATCAGTCTACTGCTTCTTCTCAATTAACCTCTATCTCCATTCCTTTACCAAGATTTCCTCTCGTCATCTCTATTTACTGCTCTCCTAACCAACGGATGTATCACCCTGATTTTACCAATTTATTCCAATCCCTTGGCACTCACTTTATCGCTGGGGGGGGGGGGGGGGCTTTAATGCCAAGCATCTCCTCTGGGGAAGTCGCCTTACTAACTCGAGAGGCCGAGTTCTATACGACGTGTTGCGCAATGGTGAGTATTCCTACATTTCCCAACCTCATCCAACCTATTGGCCTTCCGATCCCAACAAAAATCCGGACATCCTAGATTTTTTCGTTACTTCTGGCTTGAACGGTATCTTCACGTCGGTATCTCCTCTTTTAGACCTCTCTTCTGATCATTCCCCTCTCCTTTTGTCACTCAGTACATCTCCTATCCCTATCCAAAGTAAACTATCTCTCACCACCGGACCTGTAGACTGGGCTGTGTTCCAGTCTAACCTAGGCAATAATCTGGACCTCAATGTAAAGTTGAAGACAGCGCAAGATGTTGACGATGCTGTGGAACCAACAACGACCCCAATCCCTCATCATATACAACAGCTCCTTTCAGCCAAGCGACGAGCCCGGACACAATGGCCATCTCCCTGCAGACAAAATCATTTTTAATAGACTAACAAGAAAGCTAAAAAGTCCAACTCGCAGGAACTGCATCATCTTAGCGCGGTTCCGTTCATATCCCTTTTGTCATTTGAAAAGCTTAGAATAGAAACAGATAATAGTTGGTTCGGCCTTTGTTCAAATGGCTTTATGACTTTACCTGGTTGGGTCCGCCAGACCCCAGAATCCTCTTCAAGAGATAGCTATTTAGTACGTTTCAATGCATTGAAAAATATCAAAAAGTTTCTTGTGTTCGTCTACTATAGTAATAATTCTACAAATATAATCAATAAAAAAATAAATTAAAAAACCAACAGAATAAAGTCAATTGAAAATATTCAAAAGACGTCATCAAATCCCTTTCTCTTGGCAAGCTATATTTCTAACAATGAATTGTTTTTCTTATTTTACTTAATCTGTTTTATTGTCAAATACATTATCCAACTTTAAGCAATTAAAAAATAACAAGGAATAAAAACAGACAAAAAGAACCGTTCGAATAAACGAAATCAATTACTTCAAAGTTTAAGCACTTATTTCTCCGATTGACATCGATTATTCAAAACTTTATTCAGAATTTTTTTTTGTAGACCATTTAGTAAGCTTTCGAATGTTAACCTTTCGCTTCCCAAGATTTTCAACCGTTTTCGAGATATTAATGAAAGTATACGAATTGCCCAAAACTTTTCATTATTTTTAGCAACAGAAAATGGGTCTCATTTTACCTATCCTGTTTTACACACAAATACATTTTCGTAACATAAAAAATTACAAAAATAAATGGCAATAAAAAACTAAGGGGAAGAGACAAAAATTACAAAAAGAACGACAAAAAACCGTTCATAAGAGCTAAACAGATGTATTTGAAGTTTTAAGCACTTATTTCTTCGATCGAGATCACCTAATCAAACATTGTTTCAGAATCTTTTTTGCAGAAGCTTTCAAATAGTTTCTATCCACTTATCATAATTTCCCCAACCGCGATCGAGATATTAATGAAAGTAAACGAAGTTCCAAATCAGTAAATGTTCCAAGTTTTAAAAATTTACTTGATTTTGTAATAGAACGTGCTAGATCATCTGAGATAATGCAAGATCTCGGAATAAAAGGCAGAATTTCTCAGAGTAAACACGTTAATACTTCCCTAACTAATTCGAATAAAATAGAGCGAGAAGATTCTGGCTGTTCCATTTGTAAACATTCTCATAAGATAACATCGTGTCCTCAGTTAATTAATTGTCAACTCAATAAAAAATATGAAATCTTAAAACGCTTAAAACGATGTTTTAACTGTCTTGGTGCACATATGAAAAATCAATGCAAATCGAAAAATGTTTGTAGATCGTGCAGTAGATCCCATCACACCTTATTACACCCTTCTAATTCTTATCCAACTTGTAATAATAATCCAAATGATAATTTAAATTCTTGTGATTCTAATTCCAACGAAGCGATAACTCCCACTTTTATCACTAATGAAGAGCCTAGAAATAATTCCGTTACTTTATCTTGTCACTCTGCTAATTCCATAACGGTACTTCTTGGAACTGTGAAAATGTTTATAAGAGATTCATGTGGCCGTCAACAACCGATTCGAGAAATATTACATTCTGGATCTCAAATTTCAGCTATATCTCTCGGAGCTGTCAAGCGTCTAGGATTCAAAATATAAGCAGTTAAAAAATAACAAGGAATAAAAACAGACAAAAAGCACAGTTCGAATAAGCGAAATCAATTACTTCAAAGTTTTAAGCACTTATTTCTCCGATTGACATCGTCTAATCAAAACTTTCATCACAACCTTTTTTGTAGAGCATTTAGTAAGCTTTCTAATGGTATTCTTCCGTTTACCAAGATTCTCAACCTTTTTCGAGATATTAAGGAAAGTATTCAAAGTTACCAAAACTTTTCATGTCTGTTCATAAAATATTTTATTCTAACCCTTCCTTAACCCCAAACGTAACCAAAAGTTTAACATGTTAGTTTTGATGAAATTCAAACATGCAAAAAATGTTTCAACTGAATCCCATGATTGTAAGTACCAAATCCAAACTAGGCATTGTATTTGTGTCGGCAGATATCTGGGGTATATTTACAACACTTGAGGATTAACTCGTAGGAGGTACATTTTTTGTGGACCTACTCCACAAAAGTGAACGGACTCTCTATTCCCTCATAGTATCTAACTGTGTGAAGTTGAATATTGTTTCTAATTATACGTGTCCTGTTTTATTGACAAATACATTTGACTACTATAAGCAATTACAAACACTAGTGAACAAGCCAAAGAACTCGATGTAGGAGCCTCGACAGTTTCAAGTCATTTGAAGGAAATCGGCAAATCCAAAACTGACATTTCATACGGTTCAGCCTGATATATTTCTAGCAATGAATTGTTTTCCTTATTTTAATTAGTCTGTTTTATTGTCAAATACATTATCCTACTATAAGAAATGAAAAAATAACAAGGAATAAAAACAAACAAGAAGAACCGTTCAAATAAACGAAATCAATTACTTCAAAGTTTAAGCACGTATTTCTCCGATTGACATCGCCTAATCAAAAATTGTTTCAGAATTTTTTTTGTAGAACATTTAGTAAGCTTTCGCATGGTAACCCTCCGTTTGCCAATATTTCAATCAGTTTTCGAGATATTAGGGAAAGTATACGAAGTTCCCAAAACTTTTCATGTCTGTTAATAAAATATTTTATTTTAATCCTTCCTTAACTCCAAACGTAACCAAAATTTCAACATATTAGTTTTAATGAAAGTAGAACATGCAGGAAATGTTTCAACTGAATCCCATGATTCTAAGTACCCAAACCAAAAACAGTATTCAAAAACTATTTTTCCAATTTTCTCGAAAACGGTTAAAGCTATCGCCTTGAAAATGTTTTCATTCGTTTTCCTAGCCCAAGAAGCATATAAAACGAGTACTTACAAGCTTATGAACTCAAAAACGTAAGCGTTACGATTTTTTGCGCGAATTTCGCCCCAAACGCCATCTTCCAGTGGGCGGATTTTGCTGGTTAACGAACTTGACCTTTCAAATTGGACGACAGATTTTTCTACCAAATTTCATCAAAATCGGACCATTCGTCTGGGAGCTACAGAGCGAACAGACAAATATATATATATATATATATATATATATATATATATATATATATATATATATATATATATATATAAATTTTAACCACTATCATTTTCGGTCTCTAGGGGTTTTGAAACGCAAAATTTTCTAGTCGGCACTTCCGGTTTGCGTCATGAGATCAACCTTATAAGCGGGGTTCCTCCCTATGGGGGAGGGAGGAACCGCGCTAAAAACGAACTGACTAAACTAGACAGTCACCGACTGGAAGAATATCTTTCTTCTTTAACCCCCCGTAACCACTCACTGAGGGAAGCTACAAAAAGGATCCTTAAATTTCAACCTACCTCCTCTCCACTCCGACGTGAAGATGGAACTTGGGCCAGAAGTAATGAAGAAAAAGCTTCCCATTTTGCCAATCACCTAGAAGCAACCTTTTCTCCGAACCCTGAGTTAAACCCTTCCCATACCGAAGAGGTAATCAATCACTTATCTTTCCCAACCCTTACCGATGTCCTTACCTCCACCTTCCTTTCACCCTTCGGAAGTCAAATACACCTTATCACCGCTAGAATCCTTCAGCACCTCCCCCATAAAGCCATCATGTTCCTCATCCTTATTTATAACAGTGTATTGCGAACCACTCACTTCCCTTCCTCCTGGAAACACTCCTCTGTAGTCCTAATTCCCAAACCAAATAAACCAGCTATCGAAACATCATCCTACCGCCCAATCAGTTTGTTACCCATCCTCTCTAAAATCCTTGAAAAACTTTTGTATAAACGTACCCTTCCCATAGTTCACGTCACTTGTCGCTTAAGGGCATACGTGCTATGCGTTTCCGCTCGCTCAAGAAGATAACAAAACCCCAGTCAATCCAACTCGCTAAAATGAATAGAATTCTAATAGAATATAGAATTTTAGCGAGTTGGATTGACTGGGGTTTTGTTATCT
Source organism: Gonocerus acuteangulatus (assembly GCA_946811695.1). Lineage (NCBI taxonomy): Eukaryota > Metazoa > Arthropoda > Insecta > Hemiptera > Coreidae > Gonocerus > Gonocerus acuteangulatus. Next base: position 105,299,465 of record OX328123.1, on the reverse strand, counting down.
TCTTGAGCGAGCGGAAACGCATAGCGACAAGTGACGACGGGTGAGGATGCCCTTAAAATTAACAATATTTTTGAATAAATGGTTTATGAACATTTCAAATGAGAGTTCTGTTTCTCAACGTTACATATCTGCGCATGCGCGTGTTTACAAATACGCGGTTGACGCCTAGTTTTATAACCTTTCTAACAGTGAACTTTAGTGCTTAATAACTTCTTTCCTAGTTAAATGCGAAGGTTTTTTTAACGTATTCGTGTTTAGTGCATCAAAATACGTTATTGTACAAAATTTGAAAGAAATCGGTTTTGAGGGCGTGAAACTTCACTTTTACCCAGTGAACATTAGTGCTTATTACTTCTTTCGTAGTTAAATGCGAAGTTTTTTTTTTTTTTTTTTTTTTTTTTTTTTTTTTTTTTTTTTTTTTTTTTTTTTTTTTAAGTATTCGTGTTTAGTGCATCAAAATACGTTATTGTACAAAATTTGAAAGAAATCGGTTTTGAGGGCGTGAAACTTCATTTTTACCTTAAAATGTTCTGGCCTAAACACGAGATCATCATTTCACTTAATCCTGAAATCCTTTCTTTCATCCCGCCTGTTTCCTCCTGTCCAGTACAATGCGTCAAATTCCTCATCCCGCCACGTATCTGCTGGAGTCCCCCAAGGCAGCATCCTAGCCCCTCTCCTCTACTCCATCTTCACCGCTGATATCCCCACTAATCCCAGTACCATTACCACAACCTTTGCAGATGATACTGCAGTGCTTTCAGGTTCCGGCAACCCGCAGCAAGCCTCCGTAGTGCTCCAGAATCATCTCTTGGAAATCGAGGAATGGCTAAAAAAGTGGCGAATTAAAGTTAACGCCGAAAAATGCAAGCACATCACATTCACACTGCGGCGCAGTGAGTGCCCGTGTTACCCTTAACGAATCCCTCATTCCCAAATCAGATGTTGTTCGATACCTAGGCTTCCACCTCGACAAGAGACTTACTTGGAACACACACACACAAAAACAAAACGACAAGAACTAAATAGACGCTACGGCCTACTTAGGCGACTAATAGGTCCCAAGTCAAAACTCAGTACTGAAAACAAACTAACAATCTACAAAACTATTATTAAACCGATTCGGTCATACGGCATTGAACTATGGGGTACAGCAAAACCTTCCAACATAAACCGAATCCAAACCTTCCAGTCCAAAGTCCTTCGCCGGATCCTTAATGCTCCCTTTTACGTCAACAATAATATCATCCACCGAGACCTCGAAATTCCCTTTGTCGCTGAATTAGCTAAAACCCGCTTCTCCATTTTTCATTCCAAGCTATCCTTTCATCCCAATCCCCTTGCCCAATTCCTTTCCACAGATGCGATCCCTTCAAATCCCCCGAGACCCCTGAAAAGAAAATGGCCTAGAGACCAACTGTAATAAATAAAGCATTACTAATTGCTTAGGGAGTGTCAGCAATGGCTGCCTTCTCCCTTCTGTTCTTCCTTGTGCAATAGTTATTATGTATCTACCTATTTACTAATTGTATTATATGTCATATGTATACAGATTGCAAATATTCATTAAAAAAAAAAAAAAAAAAAAGTCAGAAATGATAAAAACAAATAAAGAACATTTTGAGCCCAAAGACAACTTATGAATAGCAATTAGTCGTTCTATGAATTGACATGTTCATTACTAAGAAAAAAAGGTAAGAAACAATGGATTGAACAAACTTTTCTATAGCATGAACCAGAGTTGTGCATTATTTCAAATAATTATTTTAAAAATGTATTTCAAATATCATTTGAAATAAAACTGTATTTCCTATTTGAAATAGTTTATTTTGTACTAGCTGTTACCCGGTGTGCAATGCTACACCTACTTTATATTAAATATCTGTAGCCGGGCTTACCATGCTACACATGCTTCATATTAAATAGTTGTAACCCAGCTTCCATGGTACGCCTACTTTATATTATATATTTAAAAAATGAATGCTTATATTATATTTGTCCAAATTATGAGAATATAAGATAATAAATTGAGAGCTCGGCTGAAAAATTTATTTTCCATTTTTTTAAGAGAAAGTGGGGTGGAAAATAAATTAATCCTTATTTTTTAAAAAGTACCCTTATTTTAAAAAGTACCCTTACTTTTAAAATGGTATTACAATTAAATGATTCCAAATAATTTAATTGCAATACCGTTTTAAAGAAAATCCAAACCAAACTCCCTGTGTTTAATTTTTTTAAAGAAAAAAAAATATGTGGTCCATAAATAAATATTCATAAAAAATAGCAATACAAATGAGGCATTTAATTAAGGTTATGATTAGTTATAAGTTGTAATAACCTACAACTGAAACTATATTCTTTATTTTCATTGATTTTTTTTTTTAAATATAATATTTATTTATTTTAAGGGCTTCGCATCTAAAGCTAAAACCTCAACCTTGCGCAAATATAATATTAATATGTTATATTGTTTACCTGTTCATGTAATAATCCGTAACTGAGTTTTTTTTATGAATGAAAAAGTAGGTAAGTCGTGCAGGGTGTATGTTATTTATGCCAAAAGGAAAGTTTTAAAAACATAGTTTGTTAATAGTCCTTTCTATTAAAGCTTCTGTTTCAAATTTTATGGTTCATGGGCTCTTCTATAAGGATAGTCCTTCTATCATAGGAAATAGGGGCCTCTAAGAATAAAAACAAATTTAAGATATTTTTCTTGCAGTTATGGACAACAATGAATTAAAGGTATTTGGGAATTTCAATAACGACATTGACTTGGCGAGCAACAATATTTTTACCAGAATTGCAACCGTATTTAAACATTTAGTCCAAGAGCTGGTAACACACTTTTCAAGTGTTTTATGTGCCTTGAAATTGTGCTATAGTGGGTCTCTAGTGTAGATAAAAAGTTAAGTATGTGGTTGCTGGACATACCTTGAAACACCAGGTACTGCACATAGGGGAAAGGTGTTAAAAAAATATGTCACTAAAATGGTATTTTATTCAGAAGCCAACAATCTTTAATGTATAATTAAGGCAACTTGCTTTATTTCTAGAACAGCCACAACTGTCCTGTCCAGATGATTGGTGCTCATCCCACCAAACAAAAAAAAAACAAAAACGAAATTACGACATGCAATACACCAAAATTCCAAGGTGCATAAAACACTTCATGAAATGTGCGTTACCAGCTATCCGACTAAATGGTGACAGTCAGAGGATATAACTATCCCAGACAAAAGGAAGCATATGGCAGAATATAATGATTAAATTATTATGGATATTAAATTAATAAAAAATTGCATGGAAAATTTAATTACTTATTCATTTATTAGAACACCACAATTCACGTGACTTCCTCTTCTTATAAAAATAATATTTTAATACATTAATTTATCTGCAAAAAAATAGCATGTAAAAGAAATATTATAAGAAGAATAACTTTATTAAAAAAAAAATTAAAGTGAGGCTGCCCAAATTAATAGGGTTGCTAAACCATACAGCTCTTATAATAATAAAATATTGTTTCAAAATGTGGTGAAAATTAATTCATTTATATACATTCATTTGTATGATTATAAACATTTATATAATTTATTATGTACATCTATCTATATGCGAATAAAACAATAAGTTAAATATAACAACATTTAATATAATATTTTAATAATATTTGCATATGTATGTGAGAGAATTAATTTCAAGTTCATAAATTTAAGTCCTTTACAAAATGACATTGTTCACAAAGGAGTTTTTAATGTTTAAAAAAATCTTTATGTTTAAAACAAAAAGTTATATCTTTTTGGAACTTTAAACTTCACTTAAAGCTACATATTCTGCATATGGAGACTCTTCTGTACCATCTTTTTTCTTTCTCGATTTCCAGTATAATACATTACCAAATAACCTAATAAGAAAACCAGTGGTGGATTTTCCTTCTAAATGATCATTTAAGAATATAGTCTCTACATCCATCTGTTCAACATTTAGACCCATTTGATATCTTCAACTTCCTTATTTCAACAAAATCTCAAGCATTATTTTGTTTCAAACTATCTATTTCTCTATCCCAAAAATCACAATCGCTTGAACTTTATCAGATTCGCCCTCAGCCAATCCAATACAGCTTATGTTTTCTTGGATAACATCAACATGCCTAGCGACAATGATTTTATTATTCAAAAGTACTTTATATCCCACTTCACTATAACCGATTAAAATGCACATATTCACCTTTTTATCCCATTTAGAAGTTATTATTTGTTCTGGTTTCCTAACAAAATTTTTACTACCATATAAATTAAAGTTAGAAGCATCTGGTTTCTTTCCAAAACAGATTTCATAGGGTATTTTATTGTCAATGGTGTTAGCTAAAGAGGGATTTTTCAAATAAGTTGCTGCACATGCCATTTCTGGCCAACATTTTTTTCTACAATATCTTCTGCCAGTAAGCAATGAGATATATTCATAATTGTTCTAGTAAATCACACCGTTTAACTCATGAATTCATGGGGCAGGGATTAATTTTGATACCCTTTTTTTTTTGGTAGTCATAATTCTTACTATTTAATATTCCTTACCAATGTCACATCTCATAATACCAATTTCCTAAGTTTTCAACCTCATTTACTTATTGAACAAAGGAATGAAAAACTTCTGTTTTAGGTTTAATAGTTTAAATCCTAGCAATCTTACTATTTATTTATTTATACATCAGTGAGACCGCGACAAAGCGAATTCATCACTAAACACTTAAATAACAATAAACAATACTGAACAATTATGAAGAAATTAACATGAGGGCAATCTTACTATAATCATCTATAAATGAAACAAAATATTTTTCACCTTTGAGACTCCTAGTTAAAAAAAGGTCCACATCAGTGTAAACAATTCCAAAATACTTTTAGCCTTGTTCTTATTGTTTTCCAAAGGGACACGGTCCATTTTACAATACAAGTTTTATAAATTTATAACATGTCCAGATAAACTGATTGTTTCATTTCAGTTGTTTGAATTTTATTTTTTTAACATAATCTGAAGTTTCTATGTACAATTTACTATGCTGTTGATTCCTTTAGGTATAATCTATCAAATTTCTGAATTATGTCTTAGGCTGTTGTCAAATCACAAAGAAATTCAAACTGTTTATTTGATCTTGCTGATCCCAATCTTCACCAACTTTGGTCTCCTTTGCCTTTTCAATGACATTTACACACCTCATCAGTTTAAAAAAAAAAGTTAAGTGTTTTTCCACATACTAAAACCCTCTCCATCAAATACCAGTACAAACATATTCATTTAACAGAAAAGCGAGTGAGAGATTATTCAACCGAATACTATAACCGACATTGCAACCTTCCTTTACTAAAGAGATAAAAAACTACCTCTCAACAAAAGTTTTGAAATTATTATAGTTCTGAATAGAAACATGACCACTTAATTATATTATATTAGTCCAATTTATGATTAGATAAACACAGAACATTTTTATGATATACTTATTTATACGATATTAGTCTATATTCTGGTTAGAGCAGTGTTGCCCTAGGCAATCAAATCAAAATTGATTTGATATGAAGAAAACTGATCTGATATTAAGAAAATTAATCTTAAAAAATATGATATTTTATTATATGATATTTGTCCAAACTCTGAGAATATAAACCTACTATTTAGATAAACAAACAAAGGTTTTTTATTGCACTTCTTCTTAGAAGGAGGGGCAACACTGGAAAGAAAATGCCGATTTCTGACTATAAACTCTTCTGTATATGACAGTTTCGAACTCGTTACTTCCAAACTATGAATCCTAGAAGATTTTGAGCTAGCCTACGAGATTTCCCGGATCAAGACGTATCTATGTGCGAAGTTTGGTCAATATCAGTCAAACGATGTGGATTTGTATAAGGAACAAACAAACAGAAAAACAGACACGTGATTTTTATATATATAGATGTATTATTTTGAAAGAAAATAATACATTTATTTTGCTGTATTTCAAATAATCACCAAAATAATATTTGACAGAGAGGCATGCTATTTGAAATTATTTTAATCATTTGAAATAAATCAAATTATTTCAAATAATTATCTAATTTGAAATCATTATTTTAAGTATTTATTGTGAAATAATTAGTCCAAGAGCCAGTAACCCCACGGTTCATGAAGTATTTTATGCACCTTGAAATTTTGCTATAATGTACCTCTTAATTAGATAAGAAGGTAAATATGTGTTTCCTGGACATACAATGGTACACCAGGGGGAAAGGTGCAAAAAAATATTTCCCAAAAATAGAGTTTTAATCAGAAGCCAACTATCTTTAATGTAAAATTAAGACAATTTTACAATGAATAATAAATATGGCAGACACTTTTAAGGGGTATAACACGTAAAAAAAAATAAATAAATAATAATTGTTTTTATTCTCATATTAAATGAGTTTTATTCGCGCTGCCATACCGGAACAGCTGCACAAGATCATATGAGCAAGAACCAATGAGAGTGCAGAGAATAACCACAACTGTGTGGTGCTGTCATTCACTCTTACGGTTATGCGCAGTGTATTGCATCTATCATAGGCAAAATTTATTTTTATGTTTCCTGATAATTAAACCCCACAAAAGTGTCTGCCCTTTTGTAATTATTTTCAAATATGTTTATTGAAGACGCTGTTTAAATCACAGCCTGAATAAAGCACTTTAATATTAAAAATTTACACCTTTCCCCTATGCGCAGTACCTGGTGCACCAAGGTATGTCCAGGAAACACATATTTACCTTCTTATCTACCCAAGAGGTACATTAGAGAAAAATGTTAGGGTGCATAAAACACTTCATGAAAAGTGTGTTACCAGCTCTCCGACTAATTATTTTAACCAGTAATTTAAAAGTTGCTTTTAGGGTCTAATGGAAATAATTATTTCATAAGTATAAATGGAAAAATCATTGTAAGAAATTCACTGAAAAACTATTTTAGGGTGTGAAATAATTGTTTGGTAAGTTTTATGGGAAAATCAAAATTATCACTTACTCTGTAAATATCGTTTTAATACATACGCATTACTGAAAAGAGTTGGGCATCAATCAATTAATTTCTCAATCATAAGATCAAACAATTAACAAATTGTTATTTGTTAATAACAATGAATAGCGATTAATTTTTTAAACGAGGGATAAAATTAAATCTAATTGCTATTAACTCTGTTAATTGCCGTTTGCAATAAATGTAGTCGTGATTCAACATCTTGTAATTGTAATGATTTTATCGTGATTAATTCAATTGCATTTAACCATTCATTTGTTGAAGGAGGTAATAGGAGAGATATTGATTAAGGTAGGAGGAAGGATTTTGAAGGTGGTATTTCGAAGGATATTGACTGTGGTTTTAGGAAGGATATAGAAGCTGGTATTAGGAAGGCTACAGAAGGTGGCATAAGAAAAGATATAAAAAGTGGTATTAGGAAGGATATTGAGGGTGCTATTAGGAAGAATATTGAAGGTGGTATTAGAAAGGATATTGGGGTATAAAGGGGATATGTATCCTTGCTAATACCACCTTCTATATCCTTCCTAATACCACTTCCAATATCGTTCCTAATACCATCTACTAAATCCTTCATTTATTTGAAATAAAATTATTTCAAAATAATTTATTTTAAATAAAAGTATCTCAAATAAATTATTTTGAAATAATTGTATTTTAAATAAATTATCTTGAAATAATTGTATTTAAAATAAATTATTTTAAAATAATTTTATTTCAAATAACTGTATTTTGAAATAAGTTTATTTGAAATAATTCTCTGAAAATAATATTTTAAATACATTATTTATTATTTTTATTTCAAATACATTTTGCCCAACTCTGTTAGGAAGCATATAGAAGGTGGTATTAGGAAGGATATTGGAGGTAGTATTAGGAAGGGTATAGAACGTGGTATTACAAAGGATATTGGAGGTGGTACTAGAAAATATATTGAACGTGGTATATAAAAGGTATATGCAAGGTGGTATTAGGAAAGATATCGATTACAACCTTCAATATCCTTCCTAATACCAGTTCCAATATCCTCCTTAATACTACCTTCAATATCCTTCCTAATACCACCTTCTATATCCTTCCTAATACCACCTTCTATATCCTTCCTTATACCTCCTTCTATAGCCTTTCTAATATCACCTCCAATATCCTTCCTAATTCCACCTCCAATATCCTTCATAATACCACCTTCGATACCCTTCCTAATACGACCTTCAATATCCTTCCTAATACTACCTTCTCTATCCCTCCTAATACCTCCTTAATACTTACTCCCTGGCACTACAGGTCTTTATGACCCTTGGCCTTCCGGACTATGCCCTTCCATCCGTCACGGTCCATGGCAGCATTCCTCCAATTTATTACGCCCAGTTTAGCAGCATCCCTTGCTACTTCGTCTTTCCAACGGCTTCTTGGCCTTCCTCTTTTTTCCTAGGATTGCCATGTCCAACATCCTCTTCTGCAACCTCTCCTCCTTCATTCTCGCAATATTACCCGCCCATCGCAGCCTACCTGCTTTTATATAATTAACGATATCCTGATTTTTCAGTATGGCTGCGATTTCAGCATTACTCTTTATCTTCCATTTTCCATCTATCTTAGCTGCACCATATATTCTTCTAATGATCAGTCTTTCAAAAATCAATACCTCCATAATACCACTTCCAATATCCTTCCCAACACCACCTTCAATACCTCCTTAATAACACTTCCAATATCCTTCCTAATACCACCTTCAATACCTCCTTAATACCACTTCCAATATCCTTCCTAATACCGAATTCTAAATCCTTAATTTATTTGAAATAAAATTATTTCAAATAAATTATCTTGAAATAATTTTATTTAAAAATAATTCTTTGAAATAATATTTCAGATAAATTATTTTAACCCTAGACCGGGCTCGGTGGTTGACTTTGGACACCACTGGACAGTTGAAAAGAAGTATACTTACACTAACTTGCCCAAGCCCTTTCCAGTTCTTGTTACCTTTCTATGAACTTCTCCCCACCCTCTTAGTCTTGACTGGGCGTTTGTGTGAGTGACAAGTGGCCAGTTATTGCGAGCCTATTCCTGAAAATCCCGCCTGGTGTCCAGAAGCAACCACGCGCTCGGATATGCAGGTAATTCCTCTTTACTGTCTTGCCTTTCTTTTCGGTTATTTTTTTAGCTTAATGTCACTTTTTTTGTAAAGAACATTCAAAGAAAATAATTAAATGTATTTCTTGTGAAGGTGAAGCTTTAAATTATGTGAAAGAAGAGTATGCAAATACTAAAGAGGAATAAATATTTTCTGTTACCATTTGTTTTATCAATATATTTAATTTTTTCTTAAATATTTAAACTTATTTGTAGTATTATTTCTTCATTTATTTGTAAACAAATAATAATAATATAATATATACAATTAACTAAACTTATTTATCCGCCTCTGCTTAAGTTTGGGCAAATAAATGTAGTGGTGTCCAAAGTCAACCACGCGCCCGGTAGTGTAAAGACTCTTAGCGCGCCCGGTCTAGGGTTAAATACATTATTTTTTTAATTTTATTTCAAATACATTTTGTCCAATTCTGGCGTGAACCTGCTATTGTTCCATAAGTGGAACATTCAAATTAAAGTGAAAAAAAAAACGATTCTTAGAATTTGTTTATTTACAATTTCTGGACTGCATTATTGACAGTAATCTATTACAGTCAATTAAATCAACACTCAAATTTAATTACGTTGCTGTACCATTGGAAAAATAATAATAATGAGTACACCTCTCGACACTAAAAAATGAGAAACTTTAATTTTTTTTCTTGCTGAACTAAAAGTGATAAAATCTTTATTCAAACAAGTTAGAAAAAAAAAACATTTCAACCTTTGTTTTGATTGGTAAAATTGGTTTTTGAAGAAAAATAATTATTGAGTTGGCCAAAAAAATTGTTTAATATATGTTCCACTTCTGGAACAATGGCAAGTAAAAGGTTAAGGTCAAGAATCGGAAACCTCTACAGTATCTGGGCCCTTGTGGCCTGTTATGGAATTGATTGATATATTCATGGGCTCATGAAATAATTTTTACTACCTCTTCCAAATAAAAATACTATTCTTCTTTAATTAAATATCAAGCTTAGGCCTCTCGTCCACTGGAATCAAAAAGCTGCGAAATGAATTCGTCAGAATTCGCACGATTAATCCAAACACGAGGCTCCATCATGGACCATGTCCACTGGGCCCTTATCGTTTGTCCGTTTTCGCCTGAACTTGTGCGAAGTGCGAACCGATCCCATTCTGCTGGGATTTAGTTGCGAACGAGTGCGAACCGATCCCATTCTGCCGGGATTTAGTTGCGAACGAGTGCGAAAAGTCATGGTTAAAAATGAACTGTGGGAATGGTCGATTGTTAATCTTCTCTCAAAAATTTCCTTTCTCATTCGAAAATAGGAAAAGTGGTGGTCATCGTCGATTTGAAGATCGTTCCACAAATGAGAAAATTCACTGAAGTCGTTTCATTTGACATTAATGTGATTCACCCACATTTTCCGTCTTTGTCGATATCATCTGAGCTGTCGATGAATCAAAGTTGATAATTCCAAAGCGAAACATTCTTCATCAAAATCATGAGAAAAACCTTTCCGAAGACTCATCACGTCTACTGCGAATTCGGACGAATACTGAAGCAATGGCCGAGAGGCAGTCACACGATTTCGGACAATTGGCGTTCGCCCGAATTCGTTGCCTCGGAGTTCGCAGCTTTTCGGTTCCAGTGGACGAGAGGCCTTACTCTTGTTTACAGTGTGAGAAGGTGTAGATGATCAGAGATAATTCTTATGTTGAATAAAACTACATTCTATAACTAAAATGAGTTAAATTTCTGCCAAGATTTCGGCTTGAATTACAAGCCCTCTTCAGGGCTATTAGAGGAGTGGCAAAACAGTTCCGTATCGACAAGGCTACATTGCCTTTACATTGAGTGACTCAGAAATGTAGCCCCGATGATATGGAACTGTTCTCCCTCTTCTCCATAGCCCTGGAAAAGGCCTGTAAATCAAGTTACAGAATGTATTTTTCAACATATCCGAACCCTGAACATATACACCCTCTTACAGTCAGAGTTGGGCAAAATGTATGTCCGCGGAACTCCGCTCATTGTATGTAAGAAGTACGCCCCGTCAAGTGCTGCACTCTAGCCCCAGCCTCCAGGAACGATTTGCCCGCGGCAGTACGAATCTGTACGCAAAGACAAGTTCAGAAGGTACAGTCGCCTAGAAAAGTGTGGCAGTGTGGAACACAAGTTTTTTACTTCCTAAGGTTTACTCTCACATTATGGAGGAGTGAATATCCTAGCCACCCAGGCCGAGCGAAGTGAGCAGGAAATGGAGTTGGCCAGCCCACCATGATTTGCCCACTTTGCTTTTTCTAAGCAAGAAAATGCAGCAAATAGAGTGCCTAAGCACAAACTATAATCAAGACACCTCAAGGTACCTTTCTTAATTTCATCACTCTAAAGATCCTGCAAACCATCTCATCTCAACCAACCCCAGCAACTCATCATTTCTCCATAATCCAAAATTTAAGTAACCCACTAACCACAAATTGTTCCTGAGTTTTGGCCACACCCCTCCATAAAATTATGCTTCTGTAATAAATCCTGAATTCCAATTTAACCTATGTACATATCTCTGCAGTCCTTTACCACCAGTGGTCCACTCTAAAATATAAAAAATGGTAGAGGAATCACAATCACAAACATGGTCCTCCGGGCAGAGATCTGTATCAGTTACATAATTTTGGTAATAATAGCCTTATGTCAAAGCAGTAAAAAATATTTATATGGATTTATGATTTAATTGCTATCAAATATTATTATTTTCAAATCACATCAAGTCTATACCATTTTTTATTAATTATCATGAACTGATCAGTTAAAAAATTCACTTCATTATCCAAATCAGACTTGATCATTTTTCAAATGTGTTGCTTAGACTATTTCAATGTTTAAATAATTGCTGTAAATGGTTGAAGACATATTCAACTCAAGGAATTGACATTAGCTCAACATAAGAACTTACATTCAATTATATTATTAAATTATTCATATTATTGTCTCATGTTTATCTCTCAATTACCTTATAAATTATATTCTTTAATTGAATCACAATATGTTCTTCATTCATTTATTAATGATCTGGGTAGACAATAAGATTCTCATAAATATCATTTATATCTTTTTTTCTAGATATATTTAACACAGGTATTATTATTATTTCACATAAAGTCAATTCATTTTTTATTCCACACATAATCACCAATTTAAAACACAATTCTTCTTCCACTGTGACTGATCCTCATGGTTTTCTCAAACCATAGATTTAGAAAGGATAGATGTCTAACTCCCCACTTTTTAGTGAAGCACCCCTAACATTCTGGCGGCCATCTTGTAATGGGGATAAACAATGTCAGTAGTGCTTGGACAGTTCATGTAATTTCTTCTAGATATTGAATTGAATATTATTCTGATATTAGTGCAACTATGGTTCAATCATGCTGTGCTTATGGGTGTACGAACAAAGCTAAATAAGGATCGGATATTCACTTTTTTTCGTAAGTATTTACAACTTGATTATTAAAGGTTCTTTCCCCAAACTCAAAAGTCCGTCACGCAGGAGCTGCATAACTAAGCACTTTCCTCAGAATTTGGGTAGTGTAGACTGCTTTCCAGAACAATTTGCTTAAAATATCCTACATAAATAAAATAAAAACGTGAATAGTTCTCATTTTGTAATGAGTAACTGATCAATTATTAATTTGCATCCAGAGTTATGTTTACACATGGTACCTACTACACTACGTAATAAATACAAAAATCCTCATATTATCGTATTTTGATCTAACGCAGGAACAGGATACAGTCACTCTATTGGTAGAAAGCGCTCCTTGCGGCGGCTTTGTGAACCTACGTCTGCCGGCTTTTCTATTCAAATATATTACAAATTGAACCCCCGCTTTCCGATTGACCGATTCAGCTCATTTTTACAACACTTCTTTCTCACGAGTTACCCACGACGTATACAGCGTTTCGTTACAATACAGCAGAAATTACGACCGGTATGAGTATATTAGGAATTTGGGTCCGGAGTAAACCCCTCCTTCTAATGAACCGATTTAGTTTCTTTTTACAACACATATTTACCTGTAGATTACCACTACGAATACCGAGTTTCGTCGAAATATACCAAAAATCACGGCTGGTAGTGGCGAATTGGTATTGTGGGTCCGGAGTAAACCCCCCCTCCTAATGAACCGACTTCGTTTATTTTTACAACACATATTTACCTGTGGATTAGCACTACGAATACCGAGTTTCGTCGAAATATACCAAAAATCACGGCTGGTAGTGGCGAATTGGTATTGTGGGTCCCGAGTAAACCCCCCCTTCTAATGAACCGATTTAGTTCATTTTTATATCTCACTTTTCCCTCTATATTAACACTACGAATACCAAGTTTCGTTGAAATATAACAAATATTACGGCTGACATAGTCAAATAAGTGTTTTGGGTTCGGGGTAAACCCCCCCTTCCGGTGGACCGACTTTGGTGGTTAACGAACTCGTTCAATCGTTTGCTAATTGAATGCTATATACCAAGTTTCGTGACGAAAAAACAAAAACTCTGGCCGCTATCGTGTTAACAGACACATATATATATATGCATATATATATATATATATATAGATATATATAAATTTTAACGGGGGTCATTTTCGGTGTCTACTAGGTAGGATCGATAAAGATTTGAAGAAATTTTTCAAAAATTCCGTCATGAGTCCAACCTCAATAGCTACTTTCCTTCGGAGGAAAGTGCTAACAAGTGACTTGTTTTCTCCCTAAAAAGCCAACAAATCCCCTACCTTATAGTTATACCTTAAAAATAGTTTCTTTACATAAATATGTTCCATCCTGCTAAAAAGATTTAATTCTTCAATGAAAAAAAAAAGCGCCCATGCACTTTTCAAATAATTCATAACGTTTTGTCCATCAAAGAATAGTTTTAAGTCATAATACACAGATCTGAAATTGAGTTTCATTATATATCATGAGTTTTATTAATTGTACATCATTATAACATATATAAAAACCAAAATTTATATATATGTATCAAATATATGTATGTTTCTTTTACATTGAGAAAGTTTTTTTTTTTGTTTTTTAATAAACTTTTTAAGTGCTTAAGCCCTTAATCAGCAACCTTATGTTGATATAATCCTTTCCCCTTAGGCTGTTCCATAATTATTGTTCAAATTTATACATGAGTGACAAATTAACATTTGATCTTTAAGGGAAAAGAAGTACCCATGCAGCCATTTAATAATTTTTTATTGTTTCATAACGTTTTGTCCATCAAAGAATATTTTCAAGTCTTCATATACAAATCTTAAATTGAGTTTTCTTCAACTGTACATCATTATAACAAAAATGAAAATCCAAAATTTAAAAATGTAGTAAAAAAATACATTAAACAAATTTAGTATCAAATAAATGGTTGTTTATTTTTTATTGAAGAATTAAAAACGTTTTTTGCTTGTTTTTTAATAACATTTTTAAGTGCTTAACAAGCTCTAACTTAATTTCACTAATATTTTTATTATTTGCTGTCGTGGAATCCATCTTTGGTCGCTGTGACCAAGCAGTTATTATTTGTACCTATCTAAGTTTTTTTTTAATTATTTAATTTAGTTGCTTTTCTAATTTATAAATGTTGTTTCAGGTTCCCACTACATATGTGTAATTTTTTAAGGCACTTAAATTTATGAAGAAATTACTCTTACAAACCTCTTAATTACTTATGTAAATTGTTATATTTAAGTTATTTGTTTATTCCCATTTAGATAGATGTATATAATAAATTACTATAAATTATGGTAAATCTGAAGGAGAGCATCCTCAGCTCTCCTTCAGATACATATAATTATATATATGGTATTATATTACAATTGCTTCATAATGAAAGTGAAGTGAAACATTTATTTTTAATTATTATTTCTTATGTATGTTATTTATTTATTTTTTGTCAGACAAATTAATATATTAAAATATTATGTCCATAAAAAGAACAGGTCACTTAAATTGTGGCTCTCTATTAAATAAATGAGTAATTGAATTTTCCATGAAATTTCTTATTAATTTTAATATGCTCCCTCTAAACTTTTCATCAGAGTATCCTTAAAGAAGAGCTCACAAAACTTTGAAAACTGTCAGGACTTTGGAAAAAGTCAATAACAACATGTGAAAGCGTATTTTGAACGAAAGTTTTTAAAACTTACCTTTTAGCATAATAACATGAATCCTGCATCACTTACTTTTTCATTCATAGAGAAAACCTCAGCTACAGATTATTACATGAACAGGTATACAGTATATTATATTATATTTAAAAAAGAAAAAAACGTACAAATAATGAATATAATTTAAGTTTTTTTTTTTTAATAACACCATGACATAATGTTGGTTATACTATATTAAACCTTAATTAAATACTCCCATTTTTAATTATTTATTTTTTATGGATATTTATATGTGTATCACACATTGTTTTCTTTAAGAAAATTTAACCCCGGCAGGTTGGTTTTGATTTTCCTTAAAAGGATATTATCATTAAATGATTCCATTATGTTTTTAAAATAAGGGCTAATTTATTTTCCACCCCGCTTTCACTAAAAAACTTGTAAAATAATTGTTTCTTGTAATTTATTTATTACAACTATTAATTTATTCAAAAAACAACGAAAAAACTCAACTAATATGATGATTTTATTTTCTTGAAAAAGCTGTGTTCTGATATTTGTGAGGACTTAGTTTGTGTTTTTAGTTAAATAATTATATAATATAATATTCTAATAATATTTGTACTTGAATAAAAATGCAAAATACTGCGCTATATGGGAGAAAATCGGTCAAATTAAAGCATTAGGGCTAGTGGACATATGACCCTCTCTCCCCACAACAAGATGGCTGCTCTCCAGATAGGCCTGCTTCACTTTTTCCCGGGAAAACCAGCGGAGTTAGTCATCTACTCCTTTCTAAATCTGTCTCAAACTAGGGAGGCTTCGCTCAGCTAGCTGTTTCTCCGCCTAGACACAGCCCATAGAGGTAGTAGTTATCAAGTCTAGATGCAGTGGCCCCGCTCTCGTGACGTCACACTCTCCTTGGTTTCTTTTCGTGACAGTCACCTTATGTGTGATGTGTTTTAAATGCTTTTGATTATTTTAATGGTTTTTATTGACTTAAGCTTAGCCTGTTGTATTAATGTAATCCAATTATCTTACTCTATATTAATGTTTCGTCTGCTCAGTCCGTTCTCTTCTCAAGTTTTATTTATTTTGTTGTTCTTATTGGTACCTGAACATTTTCTATCTCTATTTATATCCTTGCTTCTTCCTTTGTTCCATTTTTCTCATTCTTTTATTTGTTTGGCTAACTCCTTGCTCCGCTCCTGCTCGATTCTGGTTGGCTGCTTTGTTTTAGCGCGGTTCCTCCCTCCCCCATAGGGAGGAACCCCGCTTATAGGGTTGATACAATGAAACAATCCGGAAGTGCCGACTAGAAAATTTCGCGTTTCAGAACCCCTAGAGACCGAAAATAACGGTGGTTCAAATTTGTATATATATATATATATATATATATATATATATATATATATATATATGTATATATTTATATATATATATATATATATATATATATATATATATATATATATATGTATATATTTATATATATATATATATATATATATTTGTCTGTTCGCTCTCTAGATAGAAGACGAATGGCCCGATTTTGATGAAATTTGGTACAAAAATCCTTCGTCCAATTTGAAAGGTCAAGTTCGTTAACCAGCAAAATCCGCCTACTGGAAGATGGCGTTTGGGGCGAAATTCGCGCAAAAAAAAATCGTAACGCTTACGTTTTTGAGTTCATATGCTTCTAAGTACTCGTTTTATATGATTCCTGGGCTAGGAAAACGAATGAAACCATTTTCAAGGCGATAGCTTTAACCGTTTTCGAGAAAATTGGAAAAATAGTTTTTGAATACCGTTTTTGGTTTGGGTACTTAGAATCATGGGATTCAGTTGAAACATTTTCTGCATGTTCTACTTTCATCAAAACTAATATGTTGAAATTTTGGTTACGTTTGGAGTTAAGGAAGGGTTAGAATAAAATATTTTATTAACAGACATAAAAAGTTTTAGTAACTTTGTTTACTTTCCTTAATATATCGAAAAAGGTTGAAAATCTTGGGTAACGGAAGAATACCATTAGAAAGCTTATTAAATGCTCTAAAAAAAAGGTTCTAATAAAAGTTTTGATTAGGCGATGTCAATCGGAGAAATAAGAGCTTAAAACTTTAAAGTAATTGATTTCGCTTATCCGAACTGTTCTTGTTGTCTGTTTTTTATTCCTTGTTATTTTTTAATTGCTTATTGTTGGATAATGTATTTGAAAATAAAACAGGTTAAGAAAAATAAGAAAAACAATTTAATGTTAGAGATATGGATTTCCAAGATATATAGCTTTTCAACTGCCTAGCGTCCTTCCTAGGGAGGGTTCTTTGTCTTTGATTTTGGTACTTAGAATTATGGGATACAGTTGAAACATTTTCTGCATGTTCGAATTTCATCAACACTAATATGTTGAAATTTTTGTTACGTTTAGAGTAAAGGAAGGGTTAGAATAAAATATTTTATTAACAGACAAAAAAAGTTTTGTATAATTTCGTTAGTATCTCGAAAACCGTTGACAATCTTGTGAAGCGGAAGATTATGTATCAAATGTATTTGACAATAAAACTTGTTAAGTAAAATAACAAAAACAATTTATTGTTAGAAATATAGATTTCCAAGACCTTGACACTAGCGGGTCTGTTTCTAGTGTAGCGGACCCTTCCAGGTAAGATTGTAAATCATGACCTTTCAAGACTTCACTACTCACAGGAATGTCGTTAGTGACCTTAAGGGTTGACACGCCATTATAATAATTAATTTAAAAAAAAAGACTGGTGGAACCAAAATAATAACTGCTTCTATTTTAATCTTTCCAAATTAGACTAGGGATATGAACGGAACCGCGCTAAGATGATGCAGTTCTGCGAGACGGACTTTCTTCAGCATTCTGGTTTTTAAATGTTATTTGGATGTACACAGACTAATGAAAAAAAAAAATAATGAAAACAGATAACAATTTTAATTTACAAAAAATAAAATCAATGAAGCAGCTGCTCAACGATTAAAAATATGCACATCTTTAGAATTTAAAAAAAAATTGTTTTATGGATACAAAACTTCAGCAGAAAGAATTAAAATGTAAAAGAGGAAATTAAATTCTTGAAAGTCTTCAGCTGATGCTGAAGTATAATCTTCTACAGCTGATGCTGAAGTATCATCGTCTACAGCTGATGCTGAAGTATAACCTTCTACAGCTGATGCTGAAGTTTAACCTTCTGCAACTGACGCTGAAGTATAACCTTCTACAACTGACGCTGAAGTATATATGTCTACATCTGATGCTTAAGTACTCTCGTCTACTGGAGTTATTGCAGAAATTTTAATTCAGCATTAACTGCATCAGCAGTAGCAGGTAATACCATTAATGACTTTCTACAGCTGATACTTATGTATAACCGTCTACAGCTGATGCTCGCACCATTCGTGTCTTCAACCCATTAGCTCCACGGAATGGAGACTGATCGACTAGCCATGACCTAACAATTCCAAAGGAACAAACTATCTTTGAGACAGTCTTTCAGAAAAGCAATTAATTTATAAACATTTAGTGCAGAAGGAAAAAGTTACTTTAACTTTAGTAATTGCGTTATCTTAGCGTGTTTCCAAAAAAAATATTATATCTGCCTTGGAATTTGGAAAGCTTAAAATAGAAAACCTTAGAAGTTTTCCTTCAATGAACCGTAATACTTTTTTCTCCGATGATAGTGTTCCTATCACCGGAGAAAAAAGGATATATATATATATATATATATATATATATATATATATATATATATATATATATATATATATTTAGATGGAACGGCATTTTTCTCCAGCGGTGGTACTCCTCCTCACTTCTTCCCGGAATATTTCGATGGATTCATCTCCATCTTCTTCAGCCAGGTACTTGTTTCTTCCTCGGTGGTAGCCAAGGGAATGACATTTTTCTCGATCTGGGCTCCTTATCTCCCCTCTAGCCACAGTATCGGCGGACGAATGGTGTTGAAGCTCCCTGGTGTAGTTGGGATTCTGTCCGTTGGCAGCGCTGATGGTATTGCGTCTTTTTTTTTTTTTTTTTTTTTTTTTTTTTTTTTTTTTTTTTTTTCCCTCCTCCTGCTTCTATTTTCCTCGCCGTAAGGTTTTATATATTTGATGTTATTTTTCGTCGCTGGGACAGTATTTTTAGATGGAACGGCATTTTTCTCCAGCGGTGGTACTCCTCCTCACTTCTTCCCGGAATATTTCGATGGATTCATCTCCATCTTCTTCAGCCAGGTACTTGTTTCTTCCTCGGTGGTAGCCAAGGGAATGACATTTTTCTCGATCTGGGCTCCTTATCTCCCCTCTAGCCACAGTATCGGCGGACGAATGGTGTTGAAGCTCCCTGGTGTAGTTGGGATTCTGTCCGTTGGCAGCGCTGATGGTATTGCGTCTTTTTTTTTTTTTTTTTTTTTTTTTTTTTTTTTTTTTTTTTTTTCCCCTCCTCCTGCTTCTATTTTCCTCGCCGTAAGGTTTTATATATTTGATGTTATTTTTCGTCGCTGGGACAGTATTTTTAGATGGAACGGCATTTTTCTCCAGCGGTGGTACTCCTCCTCACTTCTTCCCGGAATATTTCGATGGATTCATCTCCATCTTCTTCAGCCAGGTACTTGTTTCTTCCTCGGTGGTAGCCAAGGGAATGACATTTTTCTCGATCTGGGCTCCTTATCTCCCCTCTAGCCACAGTATCGGCGGACGAATGGTGTTGAAGCTCCCTGGTGTAGTTGGGATTCTGTCCGTTGGCAGCGCTGATGGTATTGCGTCTTTTTTTTTTTTTTTTTTTTTTTTTTTTTTTTTTTTTTTTTTTTTTTTTTTTTTTCCCTCCTCCTGCTTCTATTTTCCTCGCCGTAAGGTTTTATATATTTGATGTTATTTTTCGTCGCTGGGACAGTATTTTTAGATGGAACGGCATTTTTCTCCAGCGGTGGTACTCCTCCTCACTTCTTCCCGGAATATTTCGATGGATTCATCTCCATCTTCTTCAGCCAGGTACTTGTTTCTTCCTCGGTGGTAGCCAAGGGAATGACATTTTTCTCGATCTGGGCTCCTTATCTCCCCTCTAGCCACAGTATCGGCGGACGAATGGTGTTGAAGCTCCCTGGTGTAGTTGGGATTCTGTCCGTTGGCAGCGCTGATGGTATTGCGTCTTTTTTTTTTTTTTTTTTTTTTTTTTTTTCCCTCCTCCTGCTTCTATTTTCCTCGCCGTAAGGTTTTATATATTTGATGTTATTTTTCGTCGCTGGGACAGTATTTTTAGATGGAACGGCATTTTTCTCCAGCGGTGGTACTCCTCCTCACTTCTTCCCGGAATATTTCGATGGATTCATCTCCATCTTCTTCAGCCAGTTACTTGTTTCTTCCTCGGTGGTAGCCAAGGGAATGACATTTTTCTCGATCTGGGCTCCTTATCTCCCCTCTAGCCACAGTATCGGCGGACGAATGGTGTTGAAGCTCCCTGGTGTAGTTGGGATTCTGTCCGTTGGCAGCGCTGATGGTATTGCGTCTTTTTTTTTTTTTTTTTTTTTTTTTTTTCCTCCTCCTGCTTCTATTTTCCTCGCCGTAAGGTTTTATATATTTGATGTTATTTTTCGTCGCTGGGACAGTATTTTTAGATGGAACGGCATTTTTCTCCAGCGGTGGTACTCCTCCTCACTTCTTCCCGGAATATTTCGATGGATTCATCTCCATCTTCTTCAGCCAGGTACTTGTTTCTTCCTCGGTGGTAGCCAAGGGAATGACATTTTTCTCGATCTGGGCTCCTTATCTCCCCTCTAGCCACAGTATCGGCGGACGAATGGTGTTGAAGCTCCCTGGTGTAGTTGGGATTCTGTCCGTTGGCAGCGCTGATGGTATTGCGTCTTTTTTTTTTTTTTTTTTTTTTTTTTTTTTTTTTTTTTTTTTTTTCCCTCCTCCTGCTTCTATTTTCCTCGCCGTAAGGTTTTATATATTTGATGTTATTTTTCGTCGCTGGGACAGTATTTTTAGATGGAACGGCATTTTTCTCCAGCGGTGGTACTCCTCCTCACTTCTTCCCGGAATATTTCGATGGATTCATCTCCATCTTCTTCAGCCAGGTACTTGTTTCTTCCTCGGTGGTAGCCAAGGGAATGACATTTTTCTCGATCTGGGCTCCTTATCTCCCCTCTAGCCACAGTATCGGCGGACGAATGGTGTTGAAGCTCCCTGGTGTAGTTGGGATTCTGTCCGTTGGCAGCGCTGATGGTATTGCGTCTTTTTTTTTTTTTTTTTTTTTTTTTTTTTTTTTCCCTCCTCCTGCTTCTATTTTCCTCGCCGTAAGGTTTTATATATTTGATGTTATTTTTCGTCGCTGGGACAGTATTTTTAGATGGAACGGCATTTTTCTCCAGCGGTGGTACTCCTCCTCACTTCTTCCCGGAATATTTCGATGGATTCATCTCCATCTTCTTCAGCCAGGTACTTGTTTCTTCCTCGGTGGTAGCCAAGGGAATGACATTTTTCTCGATCTGGGCTCCTTATCTCCCCTCTAGCCACAGTATCGGCGGACGAATGGTGTTGAAGCTCCCTGGTGTAGTTGGGATTCTGTCCGTTGGCAGCGCTGATGGTATTGCGTCTTTTTTTTTTTTTTTTTTTTTTTTTTTTTTTTTTTTTTTTTTTTTTTTTTTTTTTCCCTCCTCCTGCTTCTATTTTCCTCGCCGTAAGGTTTTATATATTTGATGTTATTTTTCGTCGCTGGGACAGTATTTTTAGATGGAACGGCATTTTTCTCCAGCGGTGGTACTCCTCCTCACTTCTTCCCGGAATATTTCGATGGATTCATCTCCATCTTCTTCAGCCAGGTACTTGTTTCTTCCTCGGTGGTAGCCAAGGGAATGACATTTTTCTCGATCTGGGCTCCTTATCTCCCCTCTAGCCACAGTATCGGCGGACGAATGGTGTTGAAGCTCCCTGGTGTAGTTGGGATTCTGTCCGTTGGCAGCGCTGATGGTATTGCGTCTTTTTTTTTTTTTTTTTTTTTTTTTTTTTTTTTTTTTTTTTTTTTTTTCCCTCCTCCTGCTTCTATTTTCCTCGCCGTAAGGTTTTATATATTTGATGTTATTTTTCGTCGCTGGGACAGTATTTTTAGATGGAACGGCATTTTTCTCCAGCGGTGGTACTCCTCCTCACTTCTTCCCGGAATATTTCGATGGATTCATCTCCATCTTCTTCAGCCAGGTACTTGTTTCTTCCTCGGTGGTAGCCAAGGGAATGACATTTTTCTCGATCTGGGCTCCTTATCTCCCCTCTAGCCACAGTATCGGCGGACGAATGGTGTTGAAGCTCCCTGGTGTAGTTGGGATTCTGTCCGTTGGCAGCGCTGATGGTATTGCGTCTTTTTTTTTTTTTTTTTTTTTTTTTTTTTTTTTTTTTTTTTTTTTTTTTTTTTTTTTTTTTTTTTTTTTCCCTCCTCCTGCTTCTATTTTCCTCGCCGTAAGGTTTTATATATTTGATGTTATTTTTCATCGCTGGGACAGTATTTTTAGATGGAACGGCATTTTTCTCCAGCGGTGGTACTCCTCCTCACTTCTTCCCGGAATATTTCGATGGATTCATCTCCATCTTCTTCAGCCAGGTACTTGTTTCTTCCTCGGTGGTAGCCAAGGGAATGACATTTTTCTCGATCTGGGCTCCTTATCTCCCCTCTAGCCACAGTATCGGCGGACGAATGGTGTTGAAGCTCCCTGGTGTAGTTGGGATTCTGTCCGTTGGCAGCGCTGATGGTATTGCGTCTTTTTTTTTTTTTTTTTTTCCCTCCTCCTGCTTCTATTTTCCTCGCCGTAAGGTTTTATATATTTGATGTTATTTTTCGTCGCTGGGACAGTATTTTTAGATGGAACGGCATTTTTCTCCAGCGGTGGTACTCCTCCTCACTTCTTCCCGGAATATTTCGATGGATTCATCTCCATCTTCTTCAGCCAGGTACTTGTTTCTTCCTCGGTGGTAGCCAAGGGAATGACATTTTTCTCGATCTGGGCTCCTTATCTCCCCTCTAGCCACAGTATCGGCGGACGAATGGTGTTGAAGCTCCCTGGTGTAGTTGGGATTCTGTCCGTTGGCAGCGCTGATGGTATTGCGTCTTTTTTTTTTTTTTTTTTTTTTTTTTTTTTTTTTTTTTTTTTTTTCCCTCCTCCTGCTTCTATTTTCCTCGCCGTAAGGTTTTATATATTTGATGTTATTTTTCGTCGCTGGGACAGTATTTTTAGATGGAACGGCATTTTTCTCCAGCGGTGGTACTCCTCCTCACTTCTTCCCGGAATATTTCGATGGATTCATCTCCATCTTCTTCAGCCAGGTACTTGTTTCTTCCTCGGTGGTAGCCAAGGGAATGACATTTTTCTCGATCTGGGCTCCTTATCTCCCCTCTAGCCACAGTATTTTTTTTTTTTTTTTTTTTTTTTTTTTTTTTCCCTCCTCCTGCTTCTATTTTCGACGAAAAATAACATCAAATATATAAAACCTTACGGCGAGGAAAATAGAAGCAGGAGGAGGAAAAAAAAAAAAAAAAAAAAAAAAAAAAAAAGACGCAATACCATCAGCGCTGCCAACGGACAGAATCCCAACTACACCAGGGAGCTTCAACACCATTCGTCCGCCGATACTGTGGCTAGAGGGGAGATAAGGAGCCCAGATCGAGAAAAATGTCATTCCCTTGGCTACCACCGAGGAAGAAACAAGTACCTGGCTGAAGAAGATGGAGATGAATCCATCGAAATATTCCGGGAAGAAGTGAGGAGGAGTACCACCGCTGGAGAAAAATGCCGTTCCATCTAAAAATACTGTCCCAGCGACGAAAAATAACATCAAATATATAAAACCTTACGGCGAGGAAAATAGAAGCAGGAGGAGGGAAAAAAAAAAAAAAAAAAAAAAAAAAAAAAAAAGACGCAATACCATCAGCGCTGCCAACGGACAGAATCCCAACTACACCAGGGAGCTTCAACACCATTCGTCCGCCGATACTGTGGCTAGAGGGGAGATAAGGAGCCCAGATCGAGAAAAATGTCATTCCCTTGGCTACCACCGAGGAAGAAACAAGTACCTGGCTGAAGAAGATGGAGATGAATCCATCGAAATATTCCGGGAAGAAGTGAGGAGGAGTACCACCGCTGGAGAAAAATGCCGTTCCATCTAAAAATACTGTCCCAGCGACGAAAAATAACATCAAATATATAAAACCTTACGGCGAGGAAAATAGAAGCAGGAGGAGGAAAAAAAAAAAAAAAAAAAAAAAAAAAAAAAAAAAAAAAAAAAAAAGACGCAATACCATCAGCGCTGCCAACGGACAGAATCCCAACTACACCAGGGAGCTTCAACACCATTCGTCCGCCGATACTGTGGCTAGAGGGGAGATAAGGAGCCCAGATCGAGAAAAATGTCATTCCCTTGGCTACCACCGAGGAAGAAACAAGTACCTGGCTGAAGAAGATGGAGATGAATCCATCGAAATATTCCGGGAAGAAGTGAGGAGGAGTACCACCGCTGGAGAAAAATGCCGTTCCATCTAAAAATACTGTCCCAGCGACGAAAAATAACATCAAATATATAAAACCTTACGGCGAGGAAAATAGAAGCAGGAGGAGGGAAAAAAAAAAAAAAAAAAAAAAAAAAAAAAAAAAAAAAAAAAAAGACGCAATACCATCAGCGCTGCCAACGGACAGAATCCCAACTACACCAGGGAGCTTCAACACCATTCGTCCGCCGATACTGTGGCTAGAGGGGAGATAAGGAGCCCAGATCGAGAAAAATGTCATTCCCTTGGCTACCACCGAGGAAGAAACAAGTACCTGGCTGAAGAAGATGGAGATGAATCCATCGAAATATTCCGGGAAGAAGTGAGGAGGAGTACCACCGCTGGAGAAAAATGCCGTTCCATCTAAAAATACTGTCCCAGCGACGAAAAATAACATCAAATATATAAAACCTTACGGCGAGGAAAATAGAAGCAGGAGGAGGGAAAAAAAAAAAAAAGACGCAATACCATCAGCGCTGCCAACGGACAGAATCCCAACTACACCAGGGAGCTTCAACACCATTCGTCCGCCGATACTGTGGCTAGAGGGGAGATAAGGAGCCCAGATCGAGAAAAATGTCATTCCCTTGGCTACCACCGAGGAAGAAACAAGTACCTGGCTGAAGAAGATGGAGATGAATCCATCGAAATATTCCGGGAAGAAGTGAGGAGGAGTACCACCGCTGGAGAAAAATGCCGTTCCATCTAAAAATACTGTCCCAGCGACGAAAAATAACATCAAATATATAAAACCTTACGGCGAGGAAAATAGAAGCAGGAGGAGGGGAAAAAAAAAAAAAAAAAAAAAAAAAAGACGCAATACCATCAGCGCTGCCAACGGACAGAATCCCAACTACACCAGGGAGCTTCAACACCATTCGTCCGCCGATACTGTGGCTAGAGGGGAGATAAGGAGCCCAGATCGAGAAAAATGTCATTCCCTTGGCTACCACCGAGGAAGAAACAAGTACCTGGCTGAAGAAGATGGAGATGAATCCATCGAAATATTCCGGGAAGAAGTGAGGAGGAGTACCACCGCTGGAGAAAAATGCCGTTCCATCTAAAAATACTGTCCCAGCGACGAAAAATAACATCAAATATATAAAACCTTACGGCGAGGAAAATAGAAGCAGGAGGAGGAAAAAAAAAAAAAAAAAAAAAAAAAAAAAAAAAAAAAAAAAAAAAAGACGCAATACCATCAGCGCTGCCAACGGACAGAATCCCAACTACACCAGGGAGCTTCAACACCATTCGTCCGCCGATACTGTGGCTAGAGGGGAGATAAGGAGCCCAGATCGAGAAAAATGTCATTCCCTTGGCTACCACCGAGGAAGAAACAAGTACCTGGCTGAAGAAGATGGAGATGAATCCATCGAAATATTCCGGGAAGAAGTGAGGAGGAGTACCACCGCTGGAGAAAAATGCCGTTCCATCTAAAAATACTGTCCCAGCGACGAAAAATAACATCAAATATATAAAACCTTACGGCGAGGAAAATAGAAGCAGGAGGAGGGAAAAAAAAAAAAAAAAAAAAAAAAAAAAAAAAAAAAAAAAAAAAAAAAAAGACGCAATACCATCAGCGCTGCCAACGGACAGAATCCCAACTACACCAGGGAGCTTCAACACCATTCGTCCGCCGATACTGTGGCTAGAGGGGAGATAAGGAGCCCAGATCGAGAAAAATGTCATTCCCTTGGCTACCACCGAGGAAGAAACAAGTACCTGGCTGAAGAAGATGGAGATGAATCCATCGAAATATTCCGGGAAGAAGTGAGGAGGAGTACCACCGCTGGAGAAAAATGCCGTTCCATCTAAAAATACTGTCCCAGCGACGAAAAATAACATCAAATATATAAAACCTTACGGCGAGGAAAATAGAAGCAGGAGGAGGGAAAAAAAAAAAAAAAAAAAAAAAAAAAAAAAAAAAAAAAAGACGCAATACCATCAGCGCTGCCAACGGACAGAATCCCAACTACACCAGGGAGCTTCAACACCATTCGTCCGCCGATACTGTGGCTAGAGGGGAGATAAGGAGCCCAGATCGAGAAAAATGTCATTCCCTTGGCTACCACCGAGGAAGAAACAAGTACCTGGCTGAAGAAGATGGAGATGAATCCATCGAAATATTCCGGGAAGAAGTGAGGAGGAGTACCACCGCTGGAGAAAAATGCCGTTCCATCTAAAAATACTGTCCCAGCGACGAAAAATAACATCAAATATATAAAACCTTACGGCGAGGAAAATAGAAGCAGGAGGAGGGAAAAAAAAAAAAAAAAAAAAAAAAAAAAAAAAAAAAAAAGACGCAATACCATCAGCGCTGCCAACGGACAGAATCCCAACTACACCAGGGAGCTTCAACACCATTCGTCCGCCGATACTGTGGCTAGAGGGGAGATAAGGAGCCCAGATCGAGAAAAATGTCATTCCCTTGGCTACCACCGAGGAAGAAACAAGTACCTGGCTGAAGAAGATGGAGATGAATCCATCGAAATATTCCGGGAAGAAGTGAGGAGGAGTACCACCGCTGGAGAAAAATGCCGTTCCATCTAAAAATACTGTCCCAGCGACGAAAAATAACATCAAATATATAAAACCTTACGGCGAGGAAAATAGAAGCAGGAGGAGGGAAAAAAAAAAAAAAAAAAAAAAAAAAAAAAAAAAAAAAAAAAAAAGACGCAATACCATCAGCGCTGCCAACGGACAGAATCCCAACTACACCAGGGAGCTTCAACACCATTCGTCCGCCGATACTGTGGCTAGAGGGGAGATAAGGAGCCCAGATCGAGAAAAATGTCATTCCCTTGGCTACCACCGAGGAAGAAACAAGTACCTGGCTGAAGAAGATGGAGATGAATCCATCGAAATATTCCGGGAAGAAGTGAGGAGGAGTACCACCGCTGGAGAAAAATGCCGTTCCATCTAAAAATACTGTCCCAGCGACGAAAAATAACATCAAATATATAAAACCTTACGGCGAGGAAAATAGAAGCAGGAGGAGGGAAAAAAAAAAAAAAAAAAAAAAAAAAAAAAAAAAAAAAAAAAAAAAGACGCAATACCATCAGCGCTGCCAACGGACAGAATCCCAACTACACCAGGGAGCTTCAACACCATTCGTCCGCCGATACTGTGGCTAGAGGGGAGATAAGGAGCCCAGATCGAGAAAAATGTCATTCCCTTGGCTACCACCGAGGAAGAAACAAGTACCTGGCTGAAGAAGATGGAGATGAATCCATCGAAATATTCCGGGAAGAAGTGAGGAGGAGTACCACCGCTGGAGAAAAATGCCGTTCCATCTAAAAATACTGTCCCAGCGACGAAAAATAACATCAAATATATAAAACCTTACGGCGAGGAAAATAGAAGCAGGAGGAGGGAAAAAAAAAAAAAAAAAAAAAAAAAAAAAAAAAGACGCAATACCATCAGCGCTGCCAACGGACAGAATCCCAACTACACCAGGGAGCTTCAACACCATTCGTCCGCCGATACTGTGGCTAGAGGGGAGATAAGGAGCCCAGATCGAGAAAAATGTCATTCCCTTGGCTACCACCGAGGAAGAAACAAGTACCTGGCTGAAGAAGATGGAGATGAATCCATCGAAATATTCCGGGAAGAAGTGAGGAGGAGTACCACCGCTGGAGAAAAATGCCGTTCCATCTAAAAATACTGTCCCAGCGACGAAAAATAACATCAAATATATAAAACCTTACGGCGAGGAAAATAGAAGCAGGAGGAGGGAAAAAAAAAAAAAAAAAAAAAAAAAAAAAAAAAAAAAAAAGACGCAATACCATCAGCGCTGCCAACGGACAGAATCCCAACTACACCAGGGAGCTTCAACACCATTCGTCCGCCGATACTGTGGCTAGAGGGGAGATAAGGAGCCCAGATCGAGAAAAATGTCATTCCCTTGGCTACCACCGAGGAAGAAACAAGTACCTGGCTGAAGAAGATGGAGATGAATCCATCGAAATATTCCGGGAAGAAGTGAGGAGGAGTACCACCGCTGGAGAAAAATGCCGTTCCATCTAAAAATACTGTCCCAGCGACGAAAAATAACATCAAATATATAAAACCTTACGGCGAGGAAAATAGAAGCAGGAGGAGGAAAAAAAAAAAAAAAAAAAAAAAAAAAAAAAAAAAAAAAAAAAAAAAGACGCAATACCATCAGCGCTGCCAACGGACAGAATCCCAACTACACCAGGGAGCTTCAACACCATTCGTCCGCCGATACTGTGGCTAGAGGGGAGATAAGGAGCCCAGATCGAGAAAAATGTCATTCCCTTGGCTACCACCGAGGAAGAAACAAGTACCTGGCTGAAGAAGATGGAGATGAATCCATCGAAATATTCCGGGAAGAAGTGAGGAGGAGTACCACCGCTGGAGAAAAATGCCGTTCCATCTAAAAATACTGTCCCAGCGACGAAAAATAACATCAAATATATAAAACCTTACGGCGAGGAAAATAGAAGCAGGAGGAGGGAAAAAAAAAAAAAAAAAAAAAAAAAAAAAAAAAAAAAAAAAAAAAAAAAAAAAAAGACGCAATACCATCAGCGCTGCCAACGGACAGAATCCCAACTACACCAGGGAGCTTCAACACCATTCGTCCGCCGATACTGTGGCTAGAGGGGAGATAAGGAGCCCAGATCGAGAAAAATGTCATTCCCTTGGCTACCACCGAGGAAGAAACAAGTACCTGGCTGAAGAAGATGGAGATGAATCCATCGAAATATTCCGGGAAGAAGTGAGGAGGAGTACCACCGCT
>OX328123.1:105162347-105267347 GCA_946811695.1 Gonocerus acuteangulatus | reverse complement strand
AGGAAAACGAATGAAACCATTTTTAAGGCGATATCTGTAACAGTTTCATAGAAAATTGGAAGAATAGTTGTCCAATAAAGTTTTTGTTTTGGGTGCTTAGAATCATGGGATTCAGTTAAAATATTTGCTACATGTTTGAAATTCATATAAACAAAGATGTTTAAATTTTTGTTACGGTTGGAGCTAAGGAAGGATTAGAATAAAATATTTTATTTATAGATATGAAAAGTTTTGGGAACTTCGTATATTTTCCTTAATATCTCGAAAACGGCTGGGAATCTTGGTAAGCAAAAGGTTACCATTCGAAAGCTTACTAAATGCTCTACAATAACGATTCTGAAGCCATTTTCGATTAGGAAATGTAAAGCGGAGAAATAACTCCTTTAAACTTTGAATTAATTGATTTCGTTTATTCGAACGGATCTTTTTGTCTGTTTTTATTTCTTGATATTCTTTAATCGCTTATAGTAGGGGAATGTATTTGACAATAAAACAGGATAAGTAAAATAAGAAAAAAATGGAATTGTTAGGAATATAGCTTTTTTTTTTTTTTTTTTTTTTTTTTTTTTTTTTTTTTTTTTTTTTTTTTTTTTTTTAATTATTATAATGGCGTGTCAACCCTTAAGGTCACTAACGCCATTCCTGTGTATAGTAATTTTCATTATAATTCGGTAATAAGCATCAACATGTATACATTATGATTAAATTGCTATCAATAATTTTTCTATTTGCAGATTTTATTAATTCAAACGATAAACGAGAAATGCTCAATTGCTTGTAAAAAAATAAAAAGTAAAAATAATAAAAACTAAGTAAATGAAAAAAAAATGAATAAAAAAAATGGAAAATAATAAAACATAATAATAAATGTAATAAAAAATAAAAATAAAATAAAAAAAGAATAATGTTAATAAAATAATATATAAATGAAATAAACAAACGAGCATTTCGGTCTTTATGTTCTGTCTAGATTTTGTCCATTAATTGAGCGGCCTTTAAAAAGTCAAAAAGCCGCTCGACTTGGTTAGTATGATCACCTAGAATTTCATCTAAGGAGTCAGACAGTTGGTGTTGCTCTTTCAGTTGCTCATAGGCCCGGCAATTAGTCAAGATGTGCTTCACAGTTACCAACACATTGCATGAGCTACAAATTGGTGGGTGGTCCTTAGACATTAGGAAGGAATGCGTGAGGTTTGTATGGCCGATTCTCATTCGGGTCAAGACTACTTATTTTCTCCTTGTATCGTTTGTAGATGTTTTCCAAGGCTTATCTCACGGAGCTTGTTATCTCTCATTTCGTGCCAGACAGTTTGCCATCTCATCCATATAGAGTCTTTTCCATGAGCTATTAGATCATTTTTCGGAACTTTATGAAATAGCATGCCTTCTCTAATTGCGTTCCTTGCCAAGGTATCGACTTTCTCGTTCTGATATATTCCACAATCTCTGGGAATCCACATAAAAGTCACCCTCTGTTCCTGCAGATGTAATTCATTTATGAATATAGCTTTCCGAGAGAGAGAGATTCGAAGACGCCTTGAGAATATTTTCAACTGCCTTTATACTGTTGTTGTCGTTTTAGATTCCATTTATTTGCAGAATTAGTACTATTGTAGAAGAACACAAGGAAATGAGAAACGTTTTGATATTCTTAAATGCATTGAACTCTGAAATAAGTATCTATAGAAGTGGATTGTGGGGCCTGGCCGACCCACCTATAAACCCATTTCAAGAAAGGTCGAACCAAAATAATAAGTGTTTCCATTTTAATCTTTCCAAATGTGACTAGGGATGTGAACGGAACCGCGCTAAGATGACGCAGTTCCTGCGAGTCGGACTTTTTTGTTTTGAATATGCCTGAAGATCAAGACGCTCAAAGGCGTCAAGCGACGAAATCCACTGATTATCTTAATCAAGCCAACGCACTTGAACGCAAAATGCGCCTTCTAAAGCGCAACATCATTGGAATCGGCGACATTACATTGAAAGATATCGCAGATGACGACATACGTAGGTTCGAGGCGAGATATCTCGTCGCGAAGGAAGAGTGGGAGGAATTCTGCTGCACATGGGACAAACGCGACTCACTACATCTGCTTTTGGGAGAAAGCGATATTTTCCCTAATAAAGATTGGGATGCGTTATACAGCAAGCTACGGTCTGAAATTATCGCTGCTAAAGCCATTCTACTCTCCCTCATGGACCGCGACTCTTTCAGGAAAGCCGAGAAAACAGAACTGCCACTAATGACCTCCCGCGGTCCCGAACTCGATAAGATCCCAATCCCCACTTTTTCAGGTGACCTTCTGCAATGGACCCACATCAGAGACACGTTCCGCTCCATGATCGTAAATCTCTCAGCAAGATTGAGAAATTTCATTACCTGATAGCAGTCATTAGTTTCCAATTTCACCATCGCGGATGAGTCCTACGATCAAGCTTGGGAGAAGGTAACGAAGACCTATGACAATCCTCGAGTATTAGCTCGTCTTCTAGTTCATCGCATCGTGGATTGTGAAGTTACTTCTGCCAAATCGGAACAGCAGAAATATGATAGGTTTCTTACAGGCGTTGCTGATAGTATCGAGGCTTTTAACTCTCTCAAACTCGAGAATCCTTGCGAATTCATATTGTCCACACTGGCCCTGCGCGCTCTTGACGCTGAAACAATTTGAGTTATGAGAGTCCAGCAAGGACCTTCCAAAGACTGAAGATGTAATTGGGTTCATTCGCCAAAGGAAACTCGCCCTCAAGATGTCACAGGATGTATCAGGAACAGGCTCAAGTAGTAGGTCCTCCTCCAACTCTCGCGTTAGCTGCCCCAACAGAAGCTCCTCGCGGTTTCATTTCACACCAGCAGCGATTCCTCGGACTCTCAAAGTTCCAAGTCCCGAGAAACTAGTCCCAAGTCATTGCAGTGCCTTTTCTGCCAAGGCTCCCACACCTGTGCGAAGTGCGAAAGGTTTAAAAAACTTCCCGTAGAGCAACGGGCATCGATAATATGTTCTTGGAAGGTGTGTTTCAACTGTTTAAAAAAAGGGCACAGAGTTGGAAACTGCCGTTCCAAATTTCGCTGCATCTACTGCAGGAGTAAACACCACTCACTGATCCATCGAGATGATCGTGGAGTCACCAAGGACGAAGAACCAGCTCATGACAAAGGACAAACTCCAGTTGCAGACACTCAAGACAAGTCCTTTATCGGTTTTGGCTCCGCCCAGAAATCATGCTCAAGGAGCACTGTACTCCTCGGAACAGTGCGGACTCTGATAAGAGGTTCAAGAGGTGATTTCCACACCGCACATGCTCTCCTCGACTCAGGCAGTCAAAACACCTTTATGACTTCCTCTCTTGCAAAGAAGATAGGTGCTAAGATTAGCCCTTCCAAGGTGTCCATCACAAGTCTTGCAGGATCGACCCTACCAGCGCACCTAGTAAAAGGATCCACAAACTGCGTTTTACGCCCACTCGCTGGAGACACAGAGTTAAAGGTAACACCGTTGGTCATCGTTCACATCACATCGAATTTACCCAGCATCAGTCTACCAACATCACTTTCCAGCAAGCTTATGGATTTACCCTTGGCCGATCACCAATTTGGAGTCTAAACCCATCGACATACTGTTAGGAGGAGATGTCTTCCATCAAATTATTTCCGGCGCATCTAAGCCCTCTGACATCGACGGTTTGTCATTGTTTCCCACCACATTCGGACTCGTCACCGGCACATTGAGTGATCATCCCTCTAGCTCTCATCACTCATTCTTTATCGAAAGGCATCATTCAATTGAGGATGATATGAAGTTGTTTTGG
Source organism: Gonocerus acuteangulatus (assembly GCA_946811695.1). Classification (NCBI taxonomy): domain Eukaryota; kingdom Metazoa; phylum Arthropoda; class Insecta; order Hemiptera; family Coreidae; genus Gonocerus; species Gonocerus acuteangulatus. The sequence continues at coordinate 105,263,534 of OX328123.1, read as the reverse complement.
GAGATTGAAGAGCCCAAACCGACCCCGAAGATGCCTATTGCGAGGAATTTTCCTCGAAGACACTTTCTCGAGATGACGAGGGAAGATTTATAGTGAGACTGCCCTTCAAGGAAGGCGTTCCGATCGGCGACAACAGAGATATTACATACCGCCGTTTCTACGCTCTGGAAACTAGATTCCGAAAGAATCCCGAGTTTTTTCATAAATATTCCGAATTCATGCAGGAGTACAGGGACCTCGGACATATGTCTCCTGCAACAACTAAGTCCTCGTATCTCAAACCTCACCATGGCGTTTGGCAGGAGGGCCCCCACGGCGACATGAAGCTGAGGGTAGTTTTCGATGCGTCATGCCCCTCGTCATCAGGTTACAGTCTCAATGACGCACTCCTATCGGGACCCAAGCTACAAGAAGATTTGTGCAACATTCTGATCCGTTTTCGCCTCTATGCCATTCCTCTATGTGCGGACATGGTTAAGATGTATCACCAAGTTGTCGTTCACGAAGAAGACAGAAAATACCAGCACATCCTGTGGCGCGATTCACCCAACAAGGCAATTCAGGTAATGGAGCTCAATACCGTAACATATGGGCTTAAGTCAAGCGCATATCAAGCTCTTCGAACCGTAAGGCGACTTGTAGAAATCCATGGGTCAGAATTCCCTTTAGCCGCAAGTCGCGTTTTAGAGATCTGCTACGTTGACGACCTGTGCAGCGGAGCTGACACCCTAGAAGAAGCTCTTCTACTTCAAAACCAATTATGCTGTTTATTCGCAAAAGGCGGATTTACCCTAAGCAAGTGGGCTTCGACCGAACCAACGCTTCTTCCTGCCAAAGAACAACATAGCGAATCTGTAGCCATCAGAATCGACGACTCCACCAAAATATTAGATCTACTTTGGCGTTCATCTAATGATTCCTTTTCCTATTCGGTCGAACCCCCTCATCCTTGTCCGGTCACTAAACGGCACATGTTGTCGTCAATATCGCGCATCTTTGACCCACTTGGACTGCTTGCTCCTGTAGTTTTCATCGCCAAGTCACTGCTCCAAGAGGCCTGGAAAGCTAAGACCGACTGGGACGAAGAACTCCCTAACGATCTCCAAGCTGCCTGGATGGAACTTACGACCGATTGGCTAGTTCTGTCTTCTATCTCGATTCCACGATACATCACCGAACCCCTAGCTGTTCGCCGCTTGGTTGGCTTCTGTGATGCATCATCCAAGGGATACAGCGCTGCCTTATACTTGCACTCCATGAGCTCAGATGGCGAAGTCAAGGTCTCGCTTGTCAAAGGCAAAACCAAAGTATCTCCTTTAAAGTTCACATCAATGCCACAACAGTTGCACAAGGATGCCTCGATGAAAAAGGGGACAGATTATGTCCACATTTCTTCGATGAATAGGGGATCCTCAGGGTGGGCGGCAGATTGAAGAATTCACCAAGGAAGATTTCAACCCATCATCAAATCGGGAGACCTAGTGATCCTTGTGGAAAGAAGACCACTGCTAGGACAATGGCCCGTAGGAAGAGTCACATTCACCTAACCTGGTTGCGACGGAATCATTCGCGTTGTGGATGTCCTAACCCCCACCGGCAAGACTTTAACTAGGGCAGTTACGTCCCTTGTTCCTTTATTTCACGCTGAAACGGAAGATCATTCAGCTAGTTGAATATCCAAGTTTGGCTTATTGTTTTTGTAATTCCTTTTATTATGGATTTTACTTGTTTTGTCTTTATTGGAAGTCATTTTATTTGTATTTGGTGCACCTATTTAATGCCACATATTAGAAGTTTTTTTACCCTCATTATTGTATTTTTGTTTATGTACTCTTTCTCATTTCTGTGTTGTTTGTAGGTTGAACAAACTTGTATGTACCATTGTATTATTTTCCATTTTTATTTTTTTTAATTTTTGAATTGTAAATTAGCTTAATCTAATTTAGGTGGGCGGTTTGTTCGCGGAACTCCGCTCATTATATGTAAGAAGTACACCCCGTCAAGTGCTGCACTCTAGCCCCAGCCTCCAGGAACTATTTGCCCGCAGCAGTACGAATCTGCACGCAAAGACAAGTTCAGAAGGTACAGTCGCCTAGAAAAGTGTGGCAGTGTGGAACACAAGTTTTTTACTTCCTAAGGTTTACTCTCACATTATGGAGGAGTGAATATCAAGCCACCCAGGCCGAGCGAAGGGAGCAGGAAATGGAGTTGGCCAGCCCACCATGAACGTGCTTAAGCACAAACTATAATCAAGACACCTCAAGGTACCTTTCTTAATTTCATCACTCTAAAAGATCCAGCAAACCATCTCATCTCAACCAACCCCAGCAACTCATCATTTCTCCATAATCCAAAATTTAAGTAACCCACTAACCACAAATTGTTCCTGAGTTTTGGCCACACCCCCCTCCATAAAATTATGCTTCTGTAATAAATCCTGAATTTCAATTTAACCTATGTACAAATCTCTGCAGTCCTTTACCACCAGTGGTCCACTCTAAACCATGTAAAAAATGGTAGAGGGATCACAATCATAAACAATGTATTTGAAATAAAAATAATAAATAATGTATTTAAAATATTATTTCAAATAAATTTATTTCAAAATACAGTTATTTGAAATACAATTATTTTAAAATAATTTATTTGATATACAATTATTTCAAGATTATGTATTTGAAAAAACATTATTTCAAGATAATTTATTTGAAATACAATTATTTCAAAATAATTGATTTGAGATATTTTATTTTAAGTAAATTAAGGATTTAGAAGGTGGTATTAAACCACATTCAATATCCTTTGAAATGCTACCTTCAAAATCCTTCCTCCTACCTTAATCAATATCTCGCCTATTACCTCCTTCAACAAATGAATGGTTAAATGCAATTGAATTAATCGCGATTAAATCGCTTACAATTAAGATGTTAAATCACCACTAAATTAATTGCAAACTGCAATTAATGGAGTTAATAGCAATTAGATTTAATTGTACCCCTCTTTTAAAAAAATAATCGCAATTAAAATGTTAATTGTTTGATCTTATGATTGAGAAATTAATTGATTGATGCCCAACTCTGTTCAGTAATGGGTATGTATTAAAACGATATTAACATTTCACACTCTCTTAAAATAGTTTTTAAGTGAATTTCATAAAATAATTATATCATTTATACTTATTTTCAATAGACCCTAAAAGTAACTTTTAAATTACTGATTAAAATAATTATTTCAAATAAAATTATTATATGAAATACTTTTAATTATTTGAAATAATTTTATTTCTTTCAAATGATTCAAATATCATGCCAAATATTATTTTGGTGATTATTTGAAATACAGCAAAATACATGAATTATTTTATTTTAAAACACTAAATAAACTATTTCAAATAAGAAATACTTTTCTGAAATACATTTTTATTTCAAAAGATATTTGAAGTACATTTTTAAAATAATTATTTCAAATAATGCCCAACTCTGCTTACAGTAGACTATCTCTTCACAGTAGTTTAAAGTCTTCTTTGTTCTGGGTAAATAATGATCAAATAATTCATACAACCCTCGTTAATTTTAACCATGTAGGAATGGTATTTTTTTTTGAGCTAATCATTTATTGTTACTTAATTTTACAGATTAAAAAAATTGTCTCTATTTACATATGATATATTACAATTTGTATAACATAACAGTAGATTATTAAAATAATGTACAAGATATATAAATACTTTTTGTTAGATACATAAGTGATGTTTTGCAAGCACCTTAAGTAAACACATTTTTAATACAAATACAACATTGCTATTGTCCATTAAAATTTTCAATTTAATAAAAAATGTTAAATAAATTCAGAAATATAAATATTGTTGTTTTTTTTCCCAATAATATAAACAGCACTATATACATGTCAGATGTTCCATATTCTATATTTCATAATTATATAAATATTTAATTTTTTCATAGATCAAAATCATAATCTGATGAATATATGATAACAAATCTGACTTTATCTCCCACAATTGTGTATCTAAAAATTGAGTCAATGTATAACAGTATTAACACAATTAAATTCTGTTAAGAGCTAGTTCTCATGCTATGTCAGTAATTAAATTAATTAAAATGTTAAGGCAGCAAATACCTAGACACTATTTCAGTTAACGATTCTTGTTTTGAGTGGAAAATCCAATTTTATTTGAAACTCTTAATTCACTATCTCAACAAAAGACATCAACCCATAAGGCTATTACAAAACATTGTAACAAATACAGGGTATTTACCAAGTCATCAAGTTTTTGCAGCAGTTATATATTATTTTAGAAGGTCAACTTTCCTTTTAATCCATTGATGTAATCTAACAGAGCGCACAAAACCTTAATGTTTAATAACGTGCATGGAACAATCTAAGCTGTCATATTCATCAGAATTATTTGAAACAAATATGTTCTTAAATAAATAAAGTCAATCCAAGAGCTGATAATTTCTTTTTTTTGTATGGTAGAGAGCTTGTTTTTTAAAAAGGCTAGAATATCAACTGCAGGAAAATACATTATTATAAGCACAACCCCTTAAATTTAAATCTCATAGGCAAAGGAGGTAGAAATATGTCAGAACATAAGTATTACTAAACTGTTCAGTCATTATTTCTCTAGACATTTCTTGAAAAAGAGATGGGACTAGAGGACATGCTCTAGGTGGGTGTAGATTTTGACAATATGGTGACATTTTATGCTTATTAAAGCTTTATATATGATATGACAGACTCTTAACAAAATATATTGTATGGAAAAATATGTTGATTTTTCTTCGTCAATACCTTTGCCTACGTGTTGAGTAGTTGGAGTATACCCTGTATGAGAAGAAATATGCTCTAAATTTCTAAAAGGGTTGAAGAAATTATCATTGTAAACGCTTTATATACACCGACCGCCTTACATACTATAAAAAAAATTGAGTTTGAGCCAATGGGCAAAGGGGAGTAAAGCTCAAGTCAATTTCAGAGTTTGCCTGAGAACTCTATCAACAGGAATGTTAGAACACTCTCCCAAGGCATATGGATTGACTCTTTTCGTCCCTAGAGACTTCCACAAATCCAAGCTTTGTGTAGAATTCATGAACCTCATTGTTCCGATTGTCGACAATTGTATAAACACCGCAGGATCCTGTAACATAAGGCAGAAAAAAACGTAATTTTCATTTAGATATATTTTGAAAATTAAAGATGAGTAACAGAGAGTGTTGAGTTTAAATAGATGTAAATGTTGAAATGTAATTTTATCAGGTAACATATTTTTTTTTTTTTTCACGATGCATCGAAATCTGGCCCATTAGAGCTGGGCTAGGTCTAGGTTCACACCATTCCTAATCATCCATGGTTGGTGCAGGGAATTCTTCAATGGGCCCATAGATGGAAATACTCAATGTACCGCATGTGAGACTCGAACCCGCTTCTCTTTAGATAGGAATCAGATGCACTATCCCACCCTACCATGGGGAGTTCCTTATGCAACTAAATAATCTAAAATAAATTGTACTCCCTAACATGAGAAATGAATAAAGATAATTCTCAGACATAAAAGAAGTAAAATAAAAACATTAATAAGTAAGATTTAGGGAGGAATCATCATCAGGTTCAACATAATGATCATGAACCTCGACTTTATTAGAGCATAGCTCTTTTAAGGCAATGCCTTATCCTCAGTGCTTTTTGGGCAACATAAATTAAAGTTCTTGAAGTAACTAGCAGGAGTTGCTCCCCAAAATTGTTTGAAACATTAAATTAAAGGCCGTAGCCGGGTAAGCATGGGTTGTCGGCCCCAGAAAGGTTTTTGCTTGAAATTTGGAGGATCAAACTAGTCCCTTAAAAGTGGCCTAAAGCCAAATTTTCAGCTCTGAATGCTCACCCCCCGTCGAATAAAAAAAAGAAAACCAAAATTGCCTTGAAAATTTATATCTCAGGATTTAGTTGTCGGATCAGAATGAATAAAAAAGGAAAATATGCATCATTCTTAAGGCTTTTAGAAAAAAAATAATTTGGCTTTCGGCGACATCGCGTTCATTTGTTTTTTGATTATTTTTTTTATGGAGTATCCGTTTTGGTACAATCACCAACATTTTTGTGAAAATTGTCTTACCATCCCTGTACTACCTCAATTTTTTTCGAGACGAACCAAGCGGTACACCATAGTAAAAAAAATCGATTCTTTTTTTTGGATATATTATGGAAAAGCCAAGAGGGTTATATTTAATTGTAAATTAATAATTAATTACGTATAATATTTTCGATAAATTATTAAATGTTTGTTGCTAAACATTGTTGTCCGTTTTATCAATTTTTTTTTTTTTTTTTTTTTTTTTTTTTTTTTTTTTACGGCGGTTCAACAACTAGGCCATTAGCGAAATCAATGGTTATTGTTTAGATTAATCCTATTATTTATTTATTTTATACATCGGCTCCGCAACTAAGACGATTAGCAGGTAACAAAGTGTGTGACGTCTGAGTTTCACTGAATCAAGTTAATAAATAGTGTAAATAAAACAACTAATCCTACTAAGAATCATTTAATGTCTGTAATCCGCTCCTTTTCTATTTATTTAAGCGAAGGTTTCTGCGTAAGAATAAGTCTCATCTAAGTAATATTTGAGTGCAGTTCTATAAAGAGAAATCGTGTGTTCAGTAAGGCCCAGCGCACACGGTGAGACTGTTTTGCAAACTAGTTGCACGCGCAACTGTTTTGTGACTTCGGCAATGTATTTCAATGGACAGGCGCACACGACGCAACTGGTTTTTGACGATTTCAAACCAGTTTGAAACCAGTCACATGCAGCCGTGGGCCCGCGGTTGCAGTTGCGTTGCATTTGAGTTGTACGAGACTTTTTCGTCGGACAGCCGTGCATTCTATCGATATTTGCGGTTTCTTAGGTACAAAAAGGTTTATTTATTACATATGTTTTTCAGCTATGTTATGTTGGGTTATGTAAAAATAAAGGCAGTTTTAAGTAAAGTGTATTTAAGCCATATAGCAAATAACAACATGTGCCATCAAGAACTTAATGTGAAGCAACTTTTGATTTAAAAACGGATGTCAGATTCGTTCTTTGCACATGAAAAACCCCCTAAATTCAAATTTTGTGAATATTACAAAAATAAAAAAAAAAAGGTATTTTAAATTTCACTAAGGGGGGGGCCTTATAAGTTTGTTAAAGATTCAAGAATCCGGCCATATTTCAAAGAAGATTTACCCGATTCAAACCAAACTTGGAGGGTCGTTAATGGCCACAATGTGGCACATTTTCTTCCAATCTGGGTGTTTCTACGTGTTCTGGGATTGACGTTATAAAAAGTTAACATTTTATTTTTATTTTGAGAACCATTTTTTTCAAGTACATTTTGATATAATACAATAGTCATTTATATGGTTAGAACAAGGAGTCTTTCTTATTTTTAAGGATTTCAATGAATTAAAAATGGGATTATCTCAAGAGGAGATATTGAATTTCAAAACGTCATGTTACTTTTTCGCTTAAAAACTTGTAGTCTCCTTCAGACTGGGAAAAATCATTATTTTTTGTTTTCAATGATATTCACCACATTAGATTTTTTTGGGGTCCTTATTTCTGCTATTATTTTTGGTATAAAAAAATGTATAATACTAGTTTACTTGAAAACATAAGCATATTTTTGAATGTATTTGATGAAATATAAATTATTGTTTAAAGATTATATTTTTCTTTTAATCTAGGAACTCTATAAAACAAATGAATAGGTGAAAGAATCATGTCGATATAATTTTTTAAACTCGATATAAAAAATAAAGCACTTTCAACCTATTTTATTTTATTTATCGGCTCCAAGGCGTATTGGACGGAACGCTCGGACACGTGTCGACTATTTTTCGGTGTAGAATCACCAGAAAAAAATGGTCCAGATCGGTGACCCCATCGCTGTATTCTCCCCTTGTGAGTCTGACATCGCAAGTTCTTACAAAAAAACACGTAGCTCACTAAATAAACACACCACTTGCGAAACTGTTGGGCAATTGATTTACAACAAGCCAATATACTCGCGTGTTTTGTTTCAGTTGCAAAATAATTTCATACGCAACTGGTTTGCAACTCTAATTGCAGAAAAGTCGCACCGTGAGCAGAAAGAAGTTTCATTTTAGTTGCAAACTGGTTTCAGACGCAACTAGTTTGCAACTCGAGTTGCAGAACAGTCGCACCGTGTGGGCTGGGCCTAAGCATATCCTGGTACTAATATGAACCAGTAAACAATATTTTTTGTTTTTGTTATTTCTGGAAAATCATCTAAGTCGTCTGAAGTGACACTTTCAAATGGAGGTTTCTTGTGTTGCCTTTGGCTTCAACCTCTGCAGCTAATGTATTTTCAACGTACATCTGCCCCTTCATCCTATTTATATTTCTTCTGAGTAACCAAGATCAGATGAAAATCTTTTTCAAAACTGATTGTGGAGAAAAGCTGCTATTTTGAAATAAATGCTAATCTTTGGAAGCATTTTATTGTCTAGTTTATTATTAAGAAGCTGACATTTTTTCTTTAACGTACCATGTACTGATTCAGCAGGCCAACGGAATTTTGTAACAAACCTAGATTCGTTTGATTCAGCAGTTGTTAATTGTTTTCGTTTACCTTTCAAGGCTGGCATTAGTACTTGAAAGCCCTTATTTTCTAAGTCACTTTTTACGTGGCGAAAACCTTGGTCCACTATACAAATATCACCCTGTACCATCAATTTGCATAAGCCTCCTGGATCACTTACTGCCTCCTTCAGGATACTTGCATCATTCACATTTTCTAGGTATGGCCCTAACATATCAACTATGTAACCATCAGTCGTGCATACGTTAAATCGTTTACATAGAGGTACTTTTTTCTGTGTAGAAAATCATTTTCTTTGATATTCCTTGTTGGAACTTTTTTGATGGCGTGCATATGTACCGTCCCAAATTAACATGAGCTTATTACCGGCATTGTGCAGTTCTTTTGCGAGAACTGTAGTGTGGTTTTCAATAAGGTCGGCTCTAGTTGCCGCAGCAATTCCAAAACGAGTAGGAAGCACATCTACTTCAAAGACCTAAATAACTGATGCTGAGAAATTGGAAACAGATCTCCAGCTGAAAAAATTGTGAGATCAGTTTATTCGTGTTTCCTGTTCGAAGCTTGAACATTAAGAAAGGTTTATAAGAAAACCTTAACTGCTTGTAAGACTTTGCCTCATTGATGTCACCATGTTTGTGAGCTCAATAATATTTTCCCATGTAAGACGAGTATAGATATGGATTTGTTCATCTGAAAATCGGTACTGACTAATTTGATCGAATGGCTTACTGTAATCTTGCACCTTGAGGAACTAGACAGAGATTCCCAGTAGCGAAACACACACAACAATATCTATGAGTGGCTACTCTTCTTTCTGGACTTCTATGAATTCAGAATCTATGCTATCCTGTGGGGGGCTTACTACAGTCGAATCATCTGAAATACTACAGTGCTATCATCGGACGAACTCGATTCTGCCGACCCTGTTTTATTATCATCACTCTCTTCTAAATCGGGGTTTATTCTTTTTAAACTTGTTACACTACACCATCCGCATATAATATCACCCACAGATACTCGTTTGCCTAAAACTTCGAAATATTCCTCCACATCAGCAGGTAATACTATCTTTTTGGATGTACCTGGAACTTTTTTTACAAGCTTTTCACAAATAGGACACTTTCGATTATTTGTTCTTAAATACGCCATATTTGAAGTAAGGATATGCTTACTGAACACACGATTTCACTTTATAGAACTGCACTCAAATATTACTTAGATGAGACTTATTCTTACGCAGAAACCTTCGCTTATATAAATAGAAAAGGAGCGGATTACAGATATTGAATGATTTTTAGTAGGATTAGTTGTTTTATTTACACTATTTATTAACTTGATTCAGTGAAACTCAGACGTTACATACTTTGTTACCTGCTAATCGTCTTAGTTGCGGAGCCGATGTATAAAATAAATAAATAATAGGATTAATCTAAACAATAACCATTGATTTCGGCGCTAATGGCCTAGGTTATGAACCGCTGTAAAAAAAAAAAAAAAAGATACCTAAAACTGACAACAATGTTTATCAACAAACATTTAATAATTAATCGAAAATATTGTATATAATTAATTATTAATTTACAATTAAATATAACCCTCTTGGCTTTTCCATAATATATCCCAAAAACAAAAAAAGAATCGATTTTTTTTTTTACTATGGCGTACCGCTTGGTTCGTCTCGAACCAAAGAAATTGAGGTATACAGAGATGGTAAGACAATTTTCACAAAAATTTTGGTGTTTGTACCAAAACGGATACTCCATAAAAAAAATAATTAAAAAGTAAAAAAAACAATTGAACGCGATGTTGCCGAAAGCCGAATTATTTTTTTTCTAAAAGCCTTAAGAACGATGCATATTTTCCTTTTTTATTCATTCTGATCCGACAACTCAATCCTGAGATATAAATTTTCAAGGCAATTTTGGTTTTCTTTTTTTTTCGACGGGGGGTGAGCATTCAGAGCTGAAAATTTGGCTTTAGGCCACTTTTAAGGGACTAGTTTGATCCTCCAAATTTCAAGCAAAAACCTTTCTGGGGCCAACAACCCATGCTTACCCGGCTACAGCCTTTGTGATGTTTCGAACCTGTTTAACCCTATCCAGACGGCGGGAGTGTTATGATTAAGGGTATCTGGTGACGGGACCCTCCCGTTACCTGCCTGTCCCTCCTGACGGCTACTAGATAGCTCCCTTCCACGCGCGCCCCACAATTGTCTTGTTTTTTAGATTTGGCCTCTCGTATTCGTAATATGTATATTCTTTAATTATTGCAGAACCCTTTCCACGTAACACCTTTGTACAACTGAAAGAAAACTTTGATCCCTGGAAACTGTGATGCTTCCTCAGCAAATTACATTGTTTATGCTTCGGAAGAAGCCCACCGTCTTCGTCGAAATCCTAGAATGCTCTTCAATATTACTTCCTCGAGCTGTGTAAGGCCGTCTAAAAGAACTGGAGAAGCCTACCGCCCTTATTTTTTTTTAATTTAATTTTTGAGCTTCGCAAAGACGGCGATTTGCTCTTTTTAAAATACAACAAATACAGATTTATACAAAAATACAAACTTATAGAACCAAATACAAGAAAAGAAAAGATGCGACCGTCTTTATACAATATAGAGTGAGGGGCTGGAGAAGCCCACCGTCAGCCAGGTACGGCTTTGTGCTGGCTGCTGGAGAAGCCCACCGTCCAGAAAGGGTTAAGTTCATCTGTAAGCATCTACAATAAAAATAAAACAAAGAATAAGGAGGGAACTTCTCCTGTGTCACTAATTAGTGACAATTATGAACCTTCCAAATTGTTCTTCAAATTGATCCCCTCTTATATACGCCCATGAGTTGCCCCCAGTGTAACGAATCCACATACTAATGATGGTATAGTTTAAAGTGTTGGTGCGAATAAATCCTCACGTCCATGGGCTCGGTCTATTTGAAAAGAAATAAAATTACTGCTAAATACCGGAAAACCATACATTAGTGTTAGTGGAAAACAAATACAAGGGCGACAAATAAAACAACTAAAACACTGTAGAAACAAGTGTTTTGTTTTTCTAGAAAATGACATTAGTAAAGCAATTATGCGTGAATATTGAAATATTGATTCACATGAAGGACAAGTAAATTTTATTGCAAAACATGTTGCAAGTGAAAATTCAGGAAGTAGCAGGCATAGGAAAGAAAACAGTTTTAAACCTTTAATGCACAAAACTTTTTTTTTTATAAGGCAGTTTTTTGTTTTTATTTTTATTTTAGGGCATTGAAAAACACCTGCCAACCTGAACTTATTGTATTGAAACAAATATGGTTCCAAGTAATAGGGTGTGCCATATATGTCCCTCTGATAGAACTTACTAAATTCTGAGGCCAATCACAACCTTGCACAGGCAGAGGATTTAAGTGGGACATATATGTCCCTCTGTGCATTAAAGGGAAAAGAAAAATGGTCTGTAAGGACTGTTTTTTGAAAATTTCAGATGAACATGAGAACCTTGTGAAAATGTTTCTACAAAATAAAAAACACTTCATCACAGGAACCCCTCAAGAAGACAGACATGGTGAAAATCCTGAACACAAAAAAAAAGACCGACTCGCAGGAACTGCATCATCTTAGTGCGGTTCCGTTCATGTCCCTAGTGTCATTTGATAAGCTTAGAAAAGAAATAAACTTATTTTTTTATATATCTCGTGAAAATTCTCAAAATCCTCTTGAACATCTCAAATAAAAGTGATATTAAGGCATCAGGGACACCGACAGTAGCTAACTTATACACAGAAGCGGAAATTACACAATCCGGCTCTCATTCTAAAGCAAAGCTCTATAAATCAATACAAAATATGTCTAATAAAGCCTTTCTAGTGGATACAGAAGCATGTGCGTATATGAGGGGAGGCTGAAGGGGCTGCAGCCCCTCCCGAAATTTTGAATTGATGATAAAAACTTGTCGTAAAACCCTTAAAAATAAATTAAATAAGATCACTTAATTCATAAAACATATTTTATTTTACGTTTAATAGCGTTTTAGTTGCCTAAAACTATTCCAAGCTCTAAATATTTAGTATTCCATACCCTGGGAATGGTCTCAGCCCCCCCCCCCCCCGAAATTTTCCCAGCCCAACCCGAAATTGTTTTCTATATACGCCCATGTACAGAAGGATCAAGAAGAATTACTCAAGATTGAGTAGAATACCCTGCCTAATATAGCCTATATAGAATAATATGCCGAATAAAGCCTATCTAGTAGATACAGAAGGACAAATAACAAGTCTTGACGAATAACAAGTCAATATATAGAATAATATACCTAATTAAGTCTATGGAGTAGATACAAATGGACCAAAAACAAGTCTTGTGGAATCTTGTTTTTTTTTTTCTAATTAAATACTTTTTATCAATATTTAGTATATAACCTCTGTTGAAAACTATTGATTGCTAATTGATGAATCTGTTTACAACTAAGTAGTCTTTATGAATATTTAGTATATAACCTATGTTTGGATCTGTGTTTTATTGGTGCTCTCCGCTTAGGCTTTGTATTTGTGTCGGCAGATATCTGGGGTATATTTACAACTCTTAGCAGGTAAATTTCCTGTGGACCTTCTGCTTCTACGGGCACTGAACCCACTCCCTCTTCCCTCATAGTATCTAACCGTTGTGAAGTTTATTTTTTGGATTTAGGACTTAATATACATATGTAGACTAAATCATAGCAATAAGTCTACCTCCGTCGTCGGTTCTTAACTATGTAGACTCGCTAATGTTACCCAATCTTAGACACATCGTAATTAAAATCCACAGCAAAAACACGACATTTCATCAGAATCCCCTGCTAAATAAAACATATATAGAATAATATGCCAAATAAAGCCTATCTAGTGGATAAAAATAGAGGAAAAACGCCATTCGTGGTGGTAGAAAATCTTAAAGGCATTTCGCTCAGAAATCTCCGAAATATTGTTACTAATTTTACGTATCCTGTTTTATAGCCAAATAGATTTATATTCTATAACCAATAAGAAAAAACTACTAACAATAAAAAACTATGGGTAACAGATGAAAATAGGGAATACCAAGAACAATTCTAAAGAACGAAATCAACACCAGTACTGTAATCTAGATATTCGTACGGCATCTTTGAATTCCAACAAACAAAATATTGCTTCTAATTATACATATCCTGTTTACTGACAAATACATTTGACTGCTCTAAGCAAGTACAAAAATAACGAGCAATGAAAAAAAAAAAAACTGAGGGAAACACACAAATAGATCCGTTTAAATAAACGAAACTAACTAACTAAGTTTGAAGCACTTATTTCTCCTAATGTGACGACCCCATCAAACATTTCTTCAAAACACTTTTTGTAGAGAATTTAGTAAGCTTTCGAACTGTTACATTTCACTTGCCACGATTTCCTAACCCTTTTTGAGATATTAAGGAAAATATACGAAGGGGGCCTAATAGATATTCATACGGCATCTGAGAATCCCAAGATTCCGCAAAAATAAAATATTGTTTCTAATTATACGTATCCTGTTTTATTGGCAAATACATTTGACTACTATAAGCAATTGCAAACACTAGGGAATATGCCAAAGAACTTGGAGTAGGAGCCTCGACAGTTTCAAGGCATTTGAAGGAAATCGGCAAATCCAAAACATTTCATACGGTACAGCCTGATATATTTCTAACAATGAATTGATTTTCTTATTTTAATTAATCTGTTTTATTGTCAAATACATTATCCAACTTTAAGCAATTAAAAAATAACAAGAAATAAAAACAGACAAAAAGAACCGTTCGAATAAACGAAATAAATTACTTCAAAATTTAAGCACTTATTTCTCCAATTGACATCGCTTATTCAAAACTTTCTTCAGAACCTTTTTTGTAGACCATTTAGTAAGCTTTCGAATGGTAACCTTTCGCTTCCCAAGATTTTCAACCGTTTTCGAGATATTAATGAAAATATACGAAGTTACCAAAACTTTTCATTATTTCTAGCTACAGAAAATTGGTCTCATTTTACCTATCCTGTTTTACACACAAATACTTTTTCCTTACAAATACAACATAAGAAATTACAAAAATAAAAAGCAATAAAAAACTAAGGGAAAGAGACAAAAATTACAAAAAGAACGACAAAAACCCGTTCATGTGAACTAAACAGACGTATTTGAAGTTTTAAGCACTTATTTCTTCGATTGACATCACGTAATCAAAAATTGTATCAGAATCTTTTTTGTAGAGAATTTAGAAAGCTTTCAAATAGTTTCTATACACTTATCAAAATTTCCCAACCGTGTTCGAGATATTAATGAAAGTATACGAAGTTCCCAAAACTTTTCATGTCTGTTCATAAAATATTTTATTCTAACCCTTCCTTAACTCCAAACGTAACCAAAAGTTTAACATGTTAGTTTTGATGAAATTCAAACATGCAAAAAATGTTTCATCTGAATCCCATGATTGTAAGTACCCAAACCAAAAACGTTATTCAGCAACTATTTTTCCTATTTTCTCGAAAACGATTGAAGCTATCGCCTTAAAAATGGTGTCATTCGCTTTCCTAGGCCAAGAAGCCTATAAAACAAGTACTTACAAGCATATGAACTCAAAAACGTAAGCGTTACGATTTTTTTTGCGCGAATTTCGCCCCAAACGCCATCTTCCAGTGGGCGGATTTTGCTGGTTAACGAACTTGACCTTTCAAATTGGACGATGGATTTTTGTACCAAATTTCATCAAAATCGGAGCATTGCTCTCTGAGCTACGCTGCGAACAGACAAATATATATATATGTATATATATATCTAATATATAAAATTCTCGTGTCACAGTTTTCGTTGCCATACTCCTCCGAAACGGCTTGACCGATTTTGATGAAATTTTTTGTGCTTATCCGGTATCTATGAGAATCGGCCAACATCTATTTTTCATCCCCCTAAATGTTAGGGGTAGTCCACCCCTAAATTTTTTTTTTATTTTTTAGACAAAATTTTTAATTTCTATTTTTTTATGATACAACATACAATCCTCAATTTTCACCCTTCTACGATCAACCCTTATTTTTTAATAGCCATTTTAGTAATTTAATCATTTTTCCTCTCCGGTCGAAAACTGATCAATCGTCATTTAATTAGTTATCCCCGCCAGATGTCTACAGGTGTCACTTCTCACCCAGTAAACAGCACGGAGTAGGGATGAGAACGAAGCCGGTCTCCTTTCTTTCTCACTCCCTACACAGTTGTCGGCCATATTAATGAATTATAAAAATTAATGAAAAACGTGATCGAAGCCAGGATTTTAAATGGCAAGTTCAGAGGGGAAAATATACTCATACCACGGATTCCTATTATACCTACAGATGTGCCAATTCAATTCAAACTTATTCAGTTTCCCATTAGATTGGCATTTGCAATGACTATCAACAAATCCCAAGGTCAAACGATGTCTGTTTATGGATTAGATTTGAGAACACCATGTTTTTCACACGGACAATTATACGTGGCATGCTCTCGAGTGGGTAAACCATCCAGTTTGTTTGTGTTAGCTAAAGATGGACTAACAAAAAATATTGTTCACGCTATAGCATTAAGAGATTGATATTGTTTAATAGTGTTACTGTCGTAATTGTTTAATTAATGATATATAATTTTAAGGAATAAATTATAATAACTTAAAAATAATGTTTGCCTTTTGTTATTTTTATATTCCCTCATCGTTCGCAGCGCTCCATGCTTATTTCACGCATATACCACATTCTTACATACATACAATATATACACATTCTAACATACATACATACTTACAATAAGTAAGCTATTTTTTGTCTACACTGGAAATTACTAGGAAATTATTTATATGGCAAAACAACGTTTGCCGGGTCAGCTAGTATATATATATATATATATATATATATATATATATATATAAATTTGAACCACCGTCATTTTCGGTCTCTAGGGGTTCTGAAACGCAAAATTTTCTAGTCAGCACTTCCGGATTGTTTCATGAGATCAACCTTATAAGCGGGGTTCCTCCCTATGAAGGGAGGGAGGAACCGCGCTAAAAAAGAAGAGTTAGAGCAAAAACAGAGCCACGTCCTTCCTTGAAAGTCACTATACAAGTCACACAAACTCTAGAAAATATTTACCACCTTATATGAACCTACAGATCATGTACAATCTCTACCTCTATGCGGGAAAGGTGGAAAACCCAGCATCGAGAAAGATCTGGAAGCTAATACAAACCAAATAGTACAAGAACTCATTAACAGAAGAAGAACACTTCAATGAGTTTTAGAAGAAGAAAGGAGGCCTTCCATAGGACAGGTTCAACTAAAGTACAAGTCCATGGTTCCTATACTGAGGTAAAGGAGAATTATCTCATGGATTTATTTTCTCTGATACCACCAGTATTTAAACATTTTTATAAATAAGTCCCAACAGATTCTGCTTTCCAAGTGGAGGATCCTGATCTTCTGGAAGTTGAACTGAAGTAGTCCCAAATTAAACAAGTGAAATTTTGAGATTTTGTGTGAATTTTGTATTTATTAATGTATGCCTCTAGTATAATAATGTAAAATGAATAGAATTACACAAAAACTATGGTTTTTGTATGTTCTAACATGCTTAAGCTGTTAAATTGTGAAACATTAAAAAAATTAAATCCTTGTTAATTCCCAAATTGTAATTTTGACTTCGTTAATAATCAACTTTAATACCATATTCAACCCCAAATTAAAAAAAATAAAAATGAGTTGCTATTTAATAAGTCGAACTTAATTTATTTATTATAATTATTAATATTGAGTCTGAAATTACTGTGAGCTTATTTTGTGTAACATAGACACAACTAAAGCCAAAGTACTTCATGAAGAGGTGTGGAATCAAAAGAGGTTAAGTCAAAATAAGTCCAAAATACAGAATCAGGAATGATCAAACAAGAAATAAATGTATGCTTCAGATAGACTTATTACTATGTTGTTTTTTAAAAATAACGATTTCAAAAATATCAATAATTCAATTTTACATAATATTTTGAACTTTGTTTTTGCTCTCCTGAAATATCCATATTTTTGACTTAAGCCCTAATGACCGCGCATCAAAGATATAAGCTTCATCCATGGTGTAGCAGGGAACTTTTTCAAGGAGCCCATCATGGAAAAAGTCAACCTCCCACATACGGGACTCGAACCTGCACCAACCCCCTTGAGAATCAAGAAGAATCTCAGTTCGAGCCAATTCAAGAGATTTAATATTATCCAATTAAATTTCAAATAAATCACAATAACTACTAAAAGTGGAAAATAAACTCATAATAATATATTCTCTGTCCCATCCTGATCCTAGATCAATTGTCGCCATCTTAAGCTAGGATAAGCGCTTTACTCAAAACTTGCTTCAAATTTGTTTTCCCGTGACAGGTTTCTGCTCATCTAATTTCTTTTATGGGCAGCTATTGTTATCAAGTAGTTTGTCTTCATGCCTACTTTAAGGATGAAACGTACCAATCAACCAAATGTAGTTTAACAAGCTCAAAATAATGTTACAAGAAATAGGAATAATCTTACAGCACCAAGAAAAACGATTATTTCAGCTTTAAAAAATTGTTTGTTTGGAACAAGCAAAAAGGGTTGCATTCTTGAGTAATCATGAATAAAACCCCGTAAATATGAAATTGACATTGCATTTTGGAGTTTTTTCCTCATTTGCCCCACTGTAGCTCAGATGGTTGAGTACTTGCTTAGCATGCGAGAAATACTGGGATCGATACCAATGTCCGGCACCCCAGAACATTCACTCAGCTCTTTGAAGGCCTAGATTTGCCGTTTCCACCTTCTGAGGTGCTCACTCCAGTTTCTCACCAGATGCCTTTTTTCCAAGCCATTATTGTGGCTTTCTAAAAATTAATGGAAAATGATGGAAGCCACAATTCTGGCTTTGCTCAAGCAGAGTATGGCTTCTGCTCACCTAGCTTTGTGCAGTATAGGATGTTGGGGGTGAAGCCACTAGGTATATGCCCATAGCAGAACTAGGGAGGACAGTTGTTCCAGAAAGACGAGAAGGGCTGCAGAAAGATCAGCCTGAGCGACCAGTTGTTTTTTAAATAGTGGCTGGAGAAAAATTCAAAAAAATATTTTTTTGCAGAAAGATTTTCTGTATAAAGTAAAAAAAAAACTTATTTTCTACAGAAAAATTCTCCATTCCACAAACTATAACCAAGGCTACAAACATCATGCATTATGTAAACGAAAGAAAGATAGAAGCTGCTCTGCTAAGTTGATATTCGGTGTATCAATCGTGAGAAAATATGCATTCCATAGAATAACCGAATTACCAAAGAGATACAATATTATAACAACAGTAGGCGTATTCGAACCCGATACGATTGTTTGAAAACTATGGATATGCGATCATAAAATCGATCATTGAAAGAATGCGTACTCCAATACGCCGACGCACGAAGTGCTACTGCCGGCATATCTGCAGTGACAATAATGTCATCACTGTCAGCTGTTGTCTGGCAACCTAGTCGTTCAGTCTAGCGATTTATCTAACCTCAAAGTTGTTTGTTTTGGTTTGGGTTTATCAGTTTTGGAGTTAAAAGTTTACGTTTTTTGATAATAATGAAAGATGCAATTTTTGTTGTTTATAGAATTATTATTATTTTTACATGCTTTAAATATTAACTTACTATTGTATTATTAATTCAATGTTTTCACAAAATTTTCTGAAGAGTTTTTGGTTA
This sequence comes from Gonocerus acuteangulatus, assembly GCA_946811695.1. Classification (NCBI taxonomy): domain Eukaryota; kingdom Metazoa; phylum Arthropoda; class Insecta; order Hemiptera; family Coreidae; genus Gonocerus; species Gonocerus acuteangulatus. The sequence goes on along the minus strand of OX328123.1, from coordinate 105,244,169 downwards.
GTATTTTGGACTCTTAAGTAATTTAAAGGTAATATTATTGTTGTTTATTGAATTATTCTTCCTCTATCATGTTTGAAATGTTAAATTACTATTGCATTATTAAATTTACTTTAATTATATTACAAGCACGTATTTATTTCTGATTATTCTTCTAGATTATCTGGGCGGTTCATATTACAGGTAACTTGAACCGCATGGGCTCCAGAAAATTTTTGGGTTTTTCAAACTCCGTTGCAGAAAGATTAAAAAGGTTCTGCTTTGGGGGGTATATGATGATGGAGGCAGTGAGCTAGGAAGCTTCTGACAAGGGTTGGGAAGAATGGATATGTTGTAGAGTAGGAATCTGAAGAGAGCTTACATATGAACAACATGTTTGAAAATTTCATTCAAACCTTACTCTTTCTGATCTCATTCAAGAAAAAGAAAGAAAAAAAAAAAAAAATCACACATATTTCAACCAAGTTTTTACCATTAGTACGTAGGGCAGCAAGGAGACACAGAATGAGTCGTTTTGACACAGACTGATCTGTAACAGTGTTCTTAAGTCCACAGCACATTACTGAGGGATTCTGTGGTTTTGATGCATTCACAATTACTTCTACTAAAGCCTCCTGTAATGAAAACATAAAATAAAATTAATTGTAAGGTAGGGAGTGTCGGGGTTTGGTCACAGCTTTTTAATAAAACTACATTTTACAAATGAAAATAGTTTTATTGATGCCGACGTTTCAGCTTGAGATTCAAGCCTTCATCAGGGCTGTAAAAACAAGTAGGACATATTTAGTAATACAATCTACATATATGTATATATCTGTATATATACATACACACACACACACACACATTTATATATATATCTATATATCTATATATATATATATACACACACACACACACACACATACATACATACATATATGAAAAGAAAAAAGAGAAAAAAAAAACAAACATAATATACAGTTAGGAGAACAATGTGCTATAGTAATGCTTAGATTATTAGGAGGACAGATATAAGAATAACAGATTAGATTAGAACAGATATAAGAATAACAAGATGGGCTTACCGATGAGAAAATTGAGGACTATACCTCACAGATGCGGGATTATTTCTGACTGTTGATACAAGGAAACCTAGGGGACAAGAGTTGGTGAGGGGGGGGGGTTCTGGACCACCAAATGAACAGGGTACTTTGGAGATGAAAGAAAGAGCGGCGGAAGCTGTGTCGTAAAGTAAGGTGTCATAAAATGTTTGTGTTAATGGAAGGGAGGCAGGTATGAAGGACAATAATGGAGGCGGTATGGAGTATTAGGGAGAAGTTTTTAATAAATGGAAGATGTTGGAGTAGGTAGAGGAGATGACTTCTTTATCAATTTTGTCGATGATAAAGAAGTCATCTCCTCTACCTACTCCAACATCTTCCATTTATTAAAAACTTCTCGCTAATATATTTCAATTCGAAACGTCGGCATCAATAAAACCATTTTCATTTGTAAAATGTAGTTTTATTAAAAAGCAGTGACTGAACCCCGACAATCCCTACCTTGCATCATCAACGGTCAACGATCTCCTCTCAATAAAATTAATTGTTTTTTAAAAATCTAACATGAACAATCACCAGCCATGGCTGGTCTCGTACAAAAGAGAATCAGTCCAGTGCGAACATAGGGCTATACCGATAAGAAAGTATTATTGTTTTCCCTTATCTCCAATATTTATCCCTTACTTTTTAATTTTGCTATCGTGCATCCCACTAATTTTTCATTATACTATGAAATACTGCACTAAGATGTTTAAAATATTGGTAAAACTGAAGTTTAGCGTCCTCAAACCCGATTTCTCTAACATTTTTCACAACAACGTATTTCAATGCACTAAACCCGAATACGTTAAAACAAAAAATTCGCTTTCAACTAGGAAAGCAGTTATTAAGCACTAAAGTTCACTGTTAGGAAGGTTATAAAAGTAGGCGTGAACAGCGTATTTGTAAACACGCGCATGCGCAGATATGTAATATTGGGAAACAAAGATCTCTCATTTGAAATGTTCATAAACCATTTATTCAAAAATATTGTCAATTTTAAGGGCATCCTCACCTGTCACTTATGGGTAGACGTGCTATGCGTTTCCGCTCGCTCAAGAAGATATCAAAACCCTAGTCAATCCAACTCGCTAAAACTAATAGAATTCTATTAATTTAAGTGAGTTGGATTGACTAGGGTGTTGATATCTTCTTGAGCGAGTGTAGCGAGCGGAAACACATAGTATGTATGCCTAAAAGTCTTCCTAGACATTCTTCTTATCCTCCTGGACATCCTTCCTGGCTTTCTTCTTCTTCAGGCGCGATATTCGGTGGATATAAATCCCCAATCGCACCGAAAAATGCCTTTAATGGCTCTTCATATTTATGAGCACGTTTCATTGCTAGTTTTTTTTATAAAATAAAAGTATGCTGACAATCAAAGTTCAGCAGGCGCGAATTAGAATGAACTAATAATTAAAAAGGCATTAGCTAATTATTAAGGGATTTCTGTTATATAATACTGTTCATGAACAAAACAAGAAATGTGAAGTATGTTTCATTATTTAAAAAAATGGTTGTGTATAAATAACTGCTGGTGAATTTAAATAATTGATGGTAAGTTTCAATTAGACTTCTTTATTACAGACTTTTCCACTTCCCGCGCATGCGCATATTGACAAATTTAGTTGTTTACATTAGCTCTCATAACCCGCATAACAGTGAATTTTAGTGCTTAATAACTTCTTTCCTAGTTGAAAGCGAACTTTTTTTTTTAACAGATTCGTGTTTAGTGGATCAAAATACGTTATTGTACAAAATTTGAAAGAAATCGGTTTTGAGGACGCGAAACTTCAGTTCTACCAAAATCTTTTTTGTATTTATTGTTCTAGAATCTTGTAAAATACATAAATTTTCTTTTTGATCCATTTATTTCTTTATCCAATATTTTTACCTATTTTAAATTTAAAATTATGTCTATTCTTAGTTGTATGATTCGATATGGCTAGTTTGTATTTGGCTGTGTTCATCTATATTTTTCATTTGTTGTACTAATAACTTTTAATATTTGCTTGGATTCTCCAGTATATGTTGCATCACAATCCCTACATTCCAGCCTATAAATATTATATTTTGTTTGTAATTTATCTTGTTTACACTAAACTTTACTAAAATATTTTTCAATTTTATTGTCATATTTCTAGGCCAGTTTTCCCACCTGAACACAAACTGTTCTCAATTATTACTCATATTTGGGATCATATTTGAAAATACACCAATTATTTGTTTTTATTTCCTGTATTTTTACCCCCTCTGTTATTTTTGATTGGTCCCAGATGTGTTTATTTAAGGTATACTGAACTTTTGAGCTCTTTTTATTGGTTGTAGTTTTAGCGCGGTTTGATTCGTTAAGATTATTTCTAAGCAAATTTTGTCTTCTGATGATAACAGTGACAGGGACGAAGATACTTCCTCAAAAAAATGAGAGAGGTCGAGTACAGGCATGAATCCTATTGTTTTGATATCAATTTATCTGGTCCTCGAGTATAATTGTCAGATATAGTTTTTTGCTTTCAACCTTTGTAATTTCGATGTTGTATATGTAATTATTGATTAACGTAAATTATTGATCAAAATTTAAATTTTGTAAAAAAAAAAACAAAAAAAAAACAAATGGTCAAACAAAAAAAAAAAAAAAAAACTCATTGGATGCTAACAGCAGCCAATAACATTGATTAGTTCATTATCACTACTTTTCTCATAAATTGATGAGTTTTAATTAATTGTTAAATGAGCAACTCAAAATCTTATGAATTATCTTTTAAACTAAATTGATTTTTTAAGAAAGAAAAACACCTAATTTATCATGTTGCTTTCTAGCCTTCACTCAAAATATAAAAATGAAAGTAAATTATTATAGAAATAATAGTTCTGGAAATAAACAAAAACCTGAGCAGAAGTCCTCGAGGAAATATCCTTTGCATTTACAATGGCTAATGCATAACCAGCTATTAATTTATCCTCTCCTTCCTCTGATTCTTCTTCAACGAGGAAGCACAAATCAGGAGTTAGCTGAATAAGGCATTCTGCAATCCTAAATGGCAACAAACTGTCAGCATACATAGAAGTAGTAACCCAAAAACTAAAATCTTGAATGGTTAATCACACATGTTAAGATAATTTGATTGAAACATTGAGTTAAGGATTTTATTAGGAAAAATAAGGGATTATAAACACTTTCACCCATGTGGCAAGTAATAAATAGAAAAAAAGGCATTTTTCTCAAATATTTTTGACTCAATATACATGGAATTAACAATATAAGATAGCATTTCTAAATAATAAAAAGTCTGACTCACAGGGAACTGCATCATCTTAGCACGTTTCCATTCGTATCCCCAGTGCCATTAGTAAAGGAATATAAGCAGTCATTGGTAGGTATTGATCGTCTTTGAAAAATATAAAATGAAATCTCAAAGAGTTTAGGCGCCACAACAGGAAACTGACAGTAGCCTAAGCGGAAATGACTCCCCCAGCCTTCTCAATGTTTGCCATAGGAAAACACTCATTTTCATACCTTGTTTTAATAAAAAATACTCATTTTACTGTAAAATGCAATTTATAACAAAAAACAAACAATTAAGAAGTAAGAGACAAAAACCCGTTCAAAATAACAAAACTAACATTTTCGAAGATTTAAGCACTTATTTCTCTGGTTGTCATCGGCCCTATCGAAAAAAGCTTCAGAACCTTTTGTGCCCAATTTTATATCCTGGATACATCACGCGTCCCCATGTAATTATTCTTAGTTATGTATATTGTAGTGATATTTTCAATATAAATGGGTTAAATTGAAATAATGAACCAAGAAATATCTTACTACTTCTTAGTAATATAAAATGCTGACTGAACAAAAATTTTCTCAATCTAAAATCAAGAAGTTCGGACAGATCGTCAGTTGTTTTTTAGAGGAGAAGGAAAAGAGATCCTAGCATTTTTTTTTATGAGATCCTAAAGTTTTTGTAGAAATAAGGAGATTAAATATTATTTGGATGTATGAACCTTGAGTTACGCCTGTGGATATAAGGTAATTTATGTTCATAATATAAATGTTATATTATTCTGTGGTAGTAAGATGTATATCACTAACCACGTATTGTTTTTAAAAAAAATATAACTCTAAATTTATATAAGAACCCAATACGACCCGTTTTAACAACCCGTTTTTTTAAATAAAATAAATATATAGGGTTATTTATTTAAATTGGGGAAATATGGATAGGGAAGAATCTCCGGTATGTCGAGGATTTCAGGATTCAATTCAAACTCAGGGCAAAATAAATGACGCGTGCTTTTCCCAAGAAAATGAGGAGTTAGGGAGTAGCGTAATTCTACCCGTTACCCTTAAGCGGCCCCTACACGGTCAGTAATAATGACATTATCAGTAATGTTATTACTATTCAACTCTCGTCATTCCATATCATCATTACAATGTACACCTTACACTGTCATTCCACGGATCATTTTTAATGTCATTACTTTTCTTCAGTATGCATTGTGATCTCCGTGACAGAAGCGTTTTGTTAATAATGGATCCTCGCAAAGTCGCCTGTATAGCTATAATTGCGACACTAGCCACAAAAAAACATGTGAAACGTTCGTAAAGGCCTTAATATGACACATATCCTTCCAATCGGGGCATTTCCAAGTGTTCTGGGACCGAGGTTATGTGCAAAAAAGTTTACATTTTATTTTTATTTGGATAACCATTTTTCGCAAGTACATTTTGAGATAATACAATAGTCATTTATATGGTTAGAAAAAGGAGTCTTTCTTCTTTTGAAAGATTTCAACGACGTAAAAATCAGATTACCTCAAGGGGAGATATTGAATTTCAAAACGTCACATTACTTTTTCGCTTACAAATTTTTATTCTCTTCCAGACTGGGAAAAATCATTATTTTTTGTTTTCAATAATATTTGCCACGTTAGGGTTTCTTGGGGTTTTAAATCTGATATTATTTTTGGTGTAAAAAAATGTATAATATTAGTTTACTTGAAAACGTAAGAATATTTTTGAATATATTTGACAAAATATAAATTATAGTTTAACGATTATATTTTTCTTCTAATCTACTCTATAAGACAAATGAATTGGTAAAAGAATCACGTCAACATTATTTTCTAAAGTCGATATAAAAAATAAAGCACTTTCAACCTATTTTATATCGTTGATACAAATGCAAAGTAACGAATGTGAAAAGTTGTTGGTACCTCATAGATGACTTTATATATATTTTATTCTGTGATATATTTTAATTAGACTTAATGCGGATTCGTTACTTTGATATATATATATATATATATATATATATATATATATATATATATATTTTACTTTTACAACTATTTTATAACTATAATGTTACCAAGGTAGAGTCATACATTTCAATTCATCTTATTTTTTGCCCTTTCTACTCAATCTAGTTTAACCTTTACATCTGTTTCACCTAGTTACAGCTCGAGATAGACTGAGTAACGAAGTATTAATGATGTTGCGCTCCCTACACCATCATTACTAATGACAGTATCCCCTCCACTTTCAGTAATGATGAAGCCAAGATCAGAAAATCCGGATTCGCATCATTACTGTTCGTCATTCCAACTATGTCCACCTTACACTATCATTATTACTGTCATTTTGATAAGGTAATGTCATTATTACTGACCGTGTAGGGGCCGCTTTAGCAACGAGTCACTATCTCCGGAAAAGAAAATGGCGGACATTCCTCAGTTTTGGGGGAGATAATGAAATTACTATACGATCAACAAAAGAATTTCGAAAGTTTAAATAAAAGATTTGACGATTTAAATGCTTCAATTGGTAATGTAGAATATCAAATAAATAAAGATAATAAAATTAAAGAAGAAATATCAAGTAAATTAATTTATGACAATGAGGAAGTAAATAATAATATTGATTATATAAATAAAGATAACAAAATTAAAGAAGAAATATCAAGTAAAATAATTTATGACAATGAGGAAGTAAATAATAATAATGATCATATAAATAAAGATAATAAAATTGAAGAAGAAATATTAAGAAAATTAATTTATGACAATGATAAAGTAAATAAAATAATAATATTGATTATTTAAATAAAGATAATAAAACTAAAGAAGAAATATCAAGTAAAATAATTTATGACAATGAGGAAGTAAATAATAATATTGATAATAAAGATAATAAAATCGAAGAAGAAATATTGAGTGAATTAATTGATGGAAACGAAGTAATAAATAAAATAATTGATAATAAAATAACTAATGATAATTTTAAAAATACAACAGAAGTTACAGAAAACGGCTTGAAACATAATAACAGTGAAGAAATGACTGATGACTATAAGAAAAGTAAAGAAATACTTTGCTGTGGGAAGAATAGTAAGGATGAAGTGCTGAATATGGATGAAAATTTAAATGATAAGAGTAATAATGGGAAAATGTTTGTGAACTGTGGAAATGGAGTAGAGAAGATTTCAAAATCTGAGAGACCCCCAAGGAAGAGAATAAAACAAAATTATAAAAAGAATTTGGACTGATGCAGAAAAAACATGAACGACCAAGAATAATTCCATGGCAAAAAATAAAATTAGTATTAGTTTAACATTTTTCAATAAAATAAATATTAGTTTAGGATAAGATAAATTTGATAAAAATAATATTTAAAATTAGTATACATTTATTTATCATATTAGTTTAGCCTAAAATAAAGAAGATAGAAATAATATTTTAAATGACTAATTATTACATTGAATAATAATAAATAAAAATGAAAGGATCCAAATAAAAATCATGCGACGAAATAAGTTTTCAAAATTTAAAGAAAAAATAACACTAGCCAACTCTTCTAAATTTAAAAAAAATATATACATCCAAAATATTTAATACGGGATAAAAATCATTTTTTTTTTAAACATGAGTGCAATATGTGTGAGTGAAATATCTTACTACTTCTTAGAAATATAAAATGCTGACTGAACAAAAATTTCCTCAATCTAAAATCAAGAAGGCCGGGCAGATCGTCACTTGTTTTTTAGAGAAGAAGAAGAGATCCTAGCATTTTTTTTTTATGAGATCCTAAAGTTTTTGTAGAAATAAGGAGATTAAAAGATAATATTATTTGGATGTATGAACCTTGAGCTATGCCTGTGGATATAAGGTAATTTATGTTCATAGTATAAATTTTATATTATTCTGTGGTAGTAAGATGTATATTACTAACCACGTATTGTTTTTTAAAAAAAATAACTCAAAATTTTTTATAAGAACCCAATACGACCCGTTTTAATAATAAAATAAAATTTCAATTTCATTATACTCCGTACAAAAATTAAATTAAAAATAATTTTTTATTTATTTATTATAACAATATTTTTGTTTCAATCATTACCTATTATGTTCTATTTGGTTGTTAATACATTATTTAAGGCATGATGATTTCTGAAATATCAATTTGGGCATTAAAATTACAGTATCATCACTCAAAAAACGCATGTGTTATTTGGGCTCATGCGACCAATGGTTTGTTTGTTAGATCAACAATAGCTCAACAATGTCGTACAATAATATCTCCATTATTGACCGAAAACTTAACAGCAGCCCAACAAAGAAAGAAGTAAATGAAGGCTCTAAGAGAGAGGGATGTCATTCCACCTTCACCCTTTACGAAAATAAACGTAAAACATTGTGAACGATGTGTAGTATAAAAAAACATGACCCCCAATATACATATAAGAATTTCGAGAACATTATATGCCTTTTAAGCCACTTTTTATGTGATGACCATTACCTAACTACTAAGAAATTCATCAATGAAAAATATGGGAATAATTTATGCGTACTTCCTTGAACACTATTGAAAGTTCCTATTTTTAGTTAATTTGTTCTTCTTTTGAAGATATAATATTATTACTCAATGACAGTTGTGTTATTCTTATGACATCTTATGAAAAAATATTTTATTAGTTCAAAACAACTATTTTAATGAATGAGTATATTTTTATTGAACTTAAATGCCCGTTGTATCTCCCAGATAAATCGCCAGTTCCCATGTTTGAAAAGGAGCGCTCCCGAGGGTTCAGAAAATATATGAAGATCCCAAAACTTCTCAGGTCTATTAATACTTTTTTTTTTTTCGAAATACTTCCTTAACTCTAAATGTAACCAAAAATTCAATTTATTAGTTTAGATGAATTTCAAACATGTAGAAAATATTTCAATTGAATCCAACAATTCAAAGTAGCCAAATGTATGTATTTCATGTATTTGTTAGTGATATCACCTTGAAAAGGTTTCATTCATTTCCCTATGTTAGAGAGCCTATAAAAAGAGTACTTGCCAGCGTATGAACTCGAAAAAGTAAACATTACACACAAAGTTCGCTCCAAAAACCACGTTCCGGTGGACAGATGCTGCTGGTTAAAGAACTTGACCTTTGAAATTTTACAAACGATTTTTGTACTAAATTTCATAAAAATGTAACCATTTTTCAGTCTGTAAGAGAGGGAACATACAATATATATATATATATATATATATATATATATATATATATATATATATATATATATATATATATATATATATATATTGTTATAATAATAAAAAATAAAAAAGAAATTATTTATATTTAAACTATTTGAATTAGATAATTGCGCCGCGTTGGGTCGCCAAAATGTTATAATATTAAAAAATAAAAAAGAAATTGTTTTTTTTATAATAATTTATTCTACGTATACTTCTACGTTGGGAACCAATATAATAAAAATTTTATAATAATTGATGTTAGAAACTCTTTATCTCAGGGTTAGGGTTCGATTTTCACTAAAGTAACACAAAAACCATTTTACATAAGAAAAAACTCATAGATAAGTTAAATTCCGAATTAGACAAACAAGCATTACCTGATATAAAGTCAAATCTGGAACCAACCTCAGAGAACAGGATCCTCGTTACAAATGCAGCTTCCTTTTAACTCAACAGACTGCACTGCTTTCAAAAAGACTGACTATGATACCACTGTACACCAAACTGGAGCTGCATCCGAATGGAATGTTTCTTTAAAAATGCACTATAAGTGACTGCTTGTAACTATCTCTTGTAACCGACTCTCATGTGAACCTGGAGCCACCTTTTCACAGACTGCACTTGTAACAGACTGCACTCAACTTTCATGGCGGGAGCGTCATACCGGTATTCACTGCTAGACCAATATAACAAATAATAATTGTTTATCACAATGAACTTAACATATCAATGAGCTTTATTGGATTTTCCGAATTTTCTGTGTTAGTTTTTAATTTAGAACTTTTAATTTTTGATGAAAGTTAAATATAAGAAAAAATTTATTTGTTTTTTATTTTCCGCAAACCTTGTATTCGTCTTTTCCCGCCTTTTTTACCTTTAACGGTTATTCGAATTTAAAAATTTTAAATATGTAATGTAAAATATCATTACAATATATATATATATATATATATATATATATATATATATATATATATATATATATATATATATATATATATATACTTGACATACTTGTCTGATTCTGAAGCAGATCCTGCTGTCTCTTGACATAAGCTTTGGCTGATATTTATTATATGTTCTTCGTCAGAAGGCCGATACTCTCTAATAGTATAAATTGTACTGCTGACCACCTGTGGAACTTTGTAAACAAATAAGTCTGATCCACCATCTACTGGTATGAGTCTCTAAAAAAAAACAAAAAAACAAAAAAAAAAAAAATTATTTTAAAAAACAAAATTTATGACAGCATGATATACTTTATGTTGCAATTTTTTGACCAATGGATTAGACTCCCAACATTAAATTAAATTAAGGTACAAAATTATAATTTGTGCTAGAGAAGAGAGGTGTGTAGGTAAAGACCCCCCCCCCCAGAAGCTAATGTTGAAAAAAAAAGGCAAAGTTCCAACGCCTCCTAAAAACAGTTGGCCTATGAAAGTTGTGATATCATAGTACTGGGCCATGTTTTAGGCCCTAAATACCTTGTCAAGGAATTAAATAATACCCTCTCACTTATTTGTGCATTTCCATATGGCTAGTTTTCATTAAATGATAGCCACTAAGATGATTGCATATATAATAAAATTTCTGGTGCCTCGTGGTCCCAGGCAAATTTGTAATATCATTTATAAAAGGTGTTCTCCTTACTGCTATATCTTGCTTCATTTAGCCAGTTCCTCGCGCTTTGAGATGTTATAGTTTTTACATAAGATGGTGCAATGTGTTCTGCTAGCTCACGAGCACGTAATTTAGAGTTTTAGCACGATTTCATGTGATTCACGAACTGTAAGCGAACATTTTCTGTCCGTGTGTTGACTGATCGGGCTTTAAAATGTTTAACCCTTACGAGACGGCAACCTGCAAGACTCCAGATGATCATAGAGCCGAGCCCGTTTCACTCTCCTGGTTCCACAGGATGGCATTAAAATAGCTGAGCCTCCACCACCCATCTTTTTTCATTCCTCCTGAGAGACTTTTGTCATTTCTTTCTTTAAACCCTTTTTTTTTTGTCCACTATCATTTTCTAATGTTGTGCTTTGGATCAGACAACGGCAGGTTTAACAAATGTCTAATACAGACATCATTACATTTTTCAGAGATACAGACTCTTAAATGAGTGATGGAAATTATGACTACGAGATACAAGAAATATCCAATTGTAGTATCTTAAAAAGCAACAGTTCCGTAATAATTTTTTTTGTACCGTATAAAGAGATGAAACTGTGAGAAGATTAACCCTTTCCGTACGCAAAGAGCCGCAAGGAGTGTGTTCTGCTGTACGGGATGCTCGCACCCAGCCTCGGGCCCCCTGTACGGGATACTTTTCCCACTCTCGGTCACAACGCCTCATCTTTCAGCGATCTCCTCGCCGTAGTAAAACTCGTCTTATAATTTTGATTTTTATTTTTGTTAGAATGATTAATAATTTTTATTTATGTTCAATTAGTTTGGCGTTTCAATAATTATTTTAAGTTGAATAACTTTCTTTAAAAATAAGTAATAAAAAAGCTATATAATATACGAGTAAAAAAAAGAAGGTTTTCTTTTCGGTTACCATTTGCCCTTTCCTTTATGAATAATAAGCAAGGGAATTAAATACTCAATAACTACGGCAAATAAATTTTCCATCTTCATTTTTGATCCGTGACTTTGTAAACCGGCGGAGTTAAATTGTTTTTTTTATGTACAAAATTTAGTTACAAAAACTATAGGAGTGCTATTGGCCTCGGCAGTCGATGCACTTAAAATTAACAAAAAAAAAACTATAGCTTAATTATAAAGATTTACATTTAATTCAATGAATTATTTAATTAAATATGTAATATATTAAACATTTTAATTAAATATTAAATATTTTTTTAAAAATGGAGGACACGCTATAAAAAAAAAAAAAAAAAAAAAAAAAAACAGTTTTTCTAAATTTAACAAAACACGAATATAAGATCTTAACTTCAGGACTAAAAGTTAACTGATTTTGCAAATAAAAGCTGTTAGGAATGTACAGAAGTATAAAAACAAACGGTAATTTGACGAAGGTTGACAGGGTAACTGGGCGGAGAAGGCAACGAGTTCTAATTAGACTAAAAACGACCCAATACTTCATTCAAATGCCATCTAGTAATAGGCAGGAATACTAGAAGTACAATACGGTAACGCTAGATAGCTCTAAAGTCGAGAAATGAAAAGATAAAGAATGCGAGAGATACGCCGAGCTCTCGACTGCTGTACAAGTCCACGGTACGTGGGTCCCACTTCCTTCGACTTCTACACAAGTCCACGGTATGTGGGTCCTGAAAGCTCTCGACTGCTGGAGCAGTCCACGGTACGGAAAGGGTTAATTAATTTTAGTTCATCTACAGTGAGACAATAGTTCTCCAAGGTTATATGAAGGGTGGAGACTCATTGATTTGAATTGAGTATTCAATCAGAGGAATCAACGGTAGTAAGTAATATTTGATGTCTGTTTAAATTTCAAGATCAAGAAGAAGAATGTTGGAAGAGAACTGTCAGTAGGAATATTAAAGTTAAGTTTGAATATTTATTTAAGAAATATTTCTGTAGAAATTGTGGAACGATTGTTTAGTTGTTAGATTTTTTGATATATTTAAAGAAATAAAATCATTAGTTAGTCGATTTTTAACAAAATAGTTAATTTTTTTTTAAGAATCTGTCCATGTTTGATATAATAATTTCACTACTGATTTCAATTTAAAGGCAATATATGAACAGTTATTTCATGCCAGCTGGCACTGAAGATAAAACACTGGTGATATGAAACTAATTCAAGAGGAAGAAAAATGGCATTTCTTTCATTATCTGATAACATCCCACCTTTAGCATCACTACAATGCATAAAGTTAATCACATTTTTAAAAGTTATTTAGATGATATGTGATAAAAATTACTCCCTTAAAATATCCATAAAAATATTGAATAACTAAATTATGAAAACATTTGGATCATTTAAATAAAAATAAAACATACATCATAAAAGCTCATCGAAGTAAGACATGGCATAGAAGTCTTCACTATACCTGAAGGTCAGCTGTGAGGCCACCACGGAACACCCATGGCTCCTGCTCACCACTCATGAAACTTTCCTTCCAGCCTTTTGAAAACCCTATTAAAAATAAATCAGTTGCAAATTAAATTCTGATGGGTAATTATTTCTTACGGAAGCAGTACACTATAAGGAACAACAAAGACTTACCATTGGTTACTAAATATTTAAATAACCTTATATATTTAGGTGATACTTTAATAATGTTAAAAGTAAATATAAGATGGTACTAAGAACTTAAAACTTTGAAGTATCATTGCAAATAATAAATCAATTCTGGCAAACACTAAATTACGGCCAACATTTGATTCTACCATATTAATGGAATGAACTTCATAGAGAGAGACAGTCGAAAAGTTTTTTTAAACCCTGAATCCCATTCTAAATCATTTTCTGAGTAAAAAGATATTATACTCAAAAGATATTATATAGATATTTAAAGTAATTAGTATAATACCTTCTTTACTGGCTTAAAGAAAGATTGAGGTTATAGTACTTTTTCGGCACTTCTGAATGAATATAGCTTTGAGGTTGGACTCATGAAAAAAGTTTGAACAATTTCTTCAAATTTTCATCTTCCTATTGACTAGAGATAATAAATAACCCCTAGTTAAAATTCATTAAGTTTATCAACACAACAGAAACTCCGTTTATTGTGGGTGCACACCATTCTGTTGTCAATGGACACTGGACAAAAACAGATTCACAGAGAACTCAAAAACAATCTCAGACTACAAGAAAATTCACACAACACTCACTTTATCTCAATTGAAGCGATTAATGTTCTGAAATCACACAGCTTCACAAATGAAATCACACAGGAACAGAGGGAATTCTAAATGTGCTCATTAATAGCTTTGGGGGAAAACCCTGGAGGAACTTTGTCATCTTAATGTGTTTCCATCGCCTTCTTGCCTTAGTATCTTTTGGAAAGCTTTGAATTTTTCAAATTTTTATGAAAAAATATTAGTCCTGTTATAAATTTTAATTCAAATAACTTATTTATTATTCGGAAACAATTGAGTGTGTATTACTGTGTATCCACGATTATTTTAATACAAAAAGATTAAAAAAAAAAAAAAAAAATGTTTATAGTCTTTCTTTATTAATCCTTTCATTGCTCTGAACGAGTTAACTCATGTTCGACATGAGGGCCCCAGATACTTCACACGAGTTAACTCGTGTTCCACTGTCAGTACCCTTGACATGTACTAGCCCGGCATGTAGCTTCTCCGGCCTAGTGTAACTAGCTTGTATAAAATCAGTGGGATCTAGTGAGAACAAAGAGCGTTCACAGCTTCATTAAATCCAAGCTAGAGATTTATTTACCCTAATAAATTTACTCAGTCTAACCCTGAGGCACCTAAAGAAGTGATAATGAAATAATATATTACATTTTCTGAGCATTTTTAGATTCTGTAACGACTAATCATTTTTCTCTAAAGGTTAAAGAAACAGAGGCATATCTTAATCTTTTAATTGCTAATCGTGTTGATTTTATTTTTTACGAAAAGAGCTTCACCTGGTTCTTCAAATATATAATTTTTGATTTCATCAAATCTTCTTCGTATATTAATTTAAATTATGCATTGTGCAAGTCTATTATTATTCCCCCCCCCCCCCCTGTTTAACGCTGTATCAACAATTAAGCTATTAACGCCAAGTCTATTAATATCTATAAAAAAGATATATTAAGTCCTATAATCAACATTGTTATGAGTAATTGTTAGAGGCTGAAGCTGGTGTGCCCTGCCGGCTATTTGCAGGGTCGTACAAATTTATTATTTAAAATAAATTTCTCTCTCCAGCCGCATTGTTGCTGTTTATATTTTTGCAGTCAGAATTTGGATCTTGTTTAGTGCAGTCGGTATAAATAGCCTCCTTAGATATGATTGAAGATGCACCTCTTTATCGGTCTGACGAAGAATAATGCAATTGCTCCTGGAGAACACAGGCAAAGATTTTGAGGGTATTTCTTCAGATTAATTTCCATGATAGAAAATTCCTTTTAGTTTAGTATAAAATTGCCAAAATAAAGGACATTTGACATTATAAGTTAATAATTCCAAATATATAACAAGAGGGTGCTGAGAGAGACAAAAGAGTTGAATGGTAATGAAGTCGAGATGAGGAGAGATAGGCGAGCGTACGGACCGAGTTAGACAAATAATCATCGAGCGTACTGGCCACTGCAAGTTAGTTAATCTTAAGGAATAACCAAACTTAAAACTGGTAACAATATTACCATAATGAGATTATAGTTTGCTATATGACTGTATGTCTATTTGTCTGCTTGTGGCTTTCCCCAGTGCTCTTAAGCACGAGTGTTTTTGAGTACTACTATTTTAACCCTTTGTGGACTAGCTTTGTGGACTAGCTTTGACAGCAACGGACATTTTTCTTTCAGGTGCCTCAGAAAAATGTGTAGTGATTCATAACTCATGCCTATCAGATAATTTAATTTTAGTTGGCTCATACTAAAAAATGTAGCTTAATGTTTTCTGCTTTGAAATAAACAATATTGAGCAAATTAAATAATTATCGTTTACATGTATAGTTTCCTAAGGCTGGATTATCTGCAGCTTGACCAGTCTTCCCAGTACCTGTAAAAAAATCATCTTAATGCCAGATAGAAAAATAAATATAAATAAAAAAAAAGGAATCAATGACAAAGCAGCTATAAACTATAAGTAAAACACAAATTTTATACCTAGCCACTTAATATAAGAGTTAAGGGTGGATACAACAGCTCTCATTTCCCACACATAAGGATATAATTCATACATTAGTTCTTTATTACTAATACCACTTAATTTCTGGAAAAGTCTATTTACATTTTTACTCATTTCTTCAAGCTTCTTAGCTCTTTCATGCCACTCGTCTCCCTAAGCAGAGAAGAAAAATATATTTAGATTAGTATAACATCATGCAGAAAATTATCTACAAAAATAGATTGTAACATAATATTATGTTTTTCTTTTTTTAGCACGGTTCCTCCCTCCCACCATAGGGAGAAACCCCGCTTATAAGGTTGACCTTATGACGCAATCCAGACGTGTCGACTAGAAAATTTTGCGTTTCAGAACCCCTAGAGAACAAAAATAACGGTGGTTCAAATTTGTACATATCTACTATATATTTGTCAAATACCACTCACTCACTGACCTATCATCGCCCAGCCCAAACCGCTTGACAGAAAAACTTGAAATTTTGCATGAACACTCCCTATAGAACGTAGGCACTCACTAAGAAAGGATTTTTTGATTTTCGAATTTTTAAGTATTTTTGGAGGGGTTTAAAGTTTTAGTTGGTTAGAGTAGGTAAGCCAAGGCAGCATGTGTTGCTAGGACGATAACAGAACAGCTGTTGTCGTACATTATCTATTTCATAGTATTATTTTTAATTGATAGTGGAAATTAACCTCATTTTTAATTGAGGTTAATTTCCACTATCTGGCAGTCCTTGAATTACTAGAAATAAAATGTGATTTTGTCCCTCATAGAGTTTAAGCCCTGGTGATGGCCCATCCGAGGTAATAATATCCCGAACCACTTGACACAAAAATTTGAAATTTTGCACGGACAATATGTTTAGAGTTTAAACACTCGCTAAGAAAGGTTTTTTTGATATTCAAATGTTTAAGTACTTTTAGGGGGGTTTGAATTATTAAGAAGTTCCTCATCGGCTCAAAAAAGGTTCGATTTTGATAACATTTGGTACAAAAATCTTTCATTTCATTTAAAAGGTCAAGTTTATTAACCAGTTGAATCCGTTTACTTGAACATGGTTCTTGGAGCGAAAGATTCCTTCACGTAGGAAAACGAATGAAACCATTTTTTAAGCGAGTTCTGTAGCTATTTACCAGAAAAATTGATAGAAATACTTTTCAGAACTAATTTTCTGTTTGGGTATGCAGAAACGAAGAATATGGAAAAAAATTGTATGAATGGTGACACAAAGTTTTCGGTTCTCAGTATATTTTCTAAAATATCTTGAAAACGGTTGGGAACTCGTAGTGAGTGGAAGGCGGCTATTCGAAAGGTTACTAAATTCTCTACCTAACTTTTTAAGCGGTTGTTGTATTTTTTTTTTTTTTTTGCTCTCCAACGGAATCAAGCACGGTTACCTCCACATGGTGTTTCCTGGGTAACTTTAAAGTCCGTGCAATAATAAGCTGTACAAATTTACGTAGTAGCGTTAATTTTTATCATATCTTATTTAAATCAATATAAAAAATACTTATCGACCGTGGTGAAGCACGGGTATTCAGCTAGTCTACTATATATTTGTCAAATACCACTCTCTTACTGACTGACTCACTGACCTATCATCGCCCAGCACAAACCGCTCGAAAAATTTGAAATTTTGCATGGACACTCCCTATAGAACGTAGACACTCGCTAAGAAAAGATTTCTTGATATTCAAATTTTTAAGTATTTTTGGAGGGGTTTAAAGTTTTAGTTGGTTAGAGCATGCACGCCTAGGCAACATGCGTTGCTAGGACGATAATAGAACAGCTGTTACCGTACTGTATCCATTTCATAGTATTACTTTTAATTGAGGTTAATTTCAACTATGATGGCAGACCTGGAATTACTAGAAATAAACTGTGAATTTTTCCCCCATAGAGTTTACGCCCTGGTGATGGTCCATCCGAGGTAATAATATCCCGAACCACTTGACTCAAAAATTTTGCATGGACAATCCGTGTAGAATGTAAACACTCGCAAAGAAAGTTTTTTATATACAAATGTTTAAGTACTTTTAGGGGGGGGGGGGGGTTTGAATTATTAAGAAGTTCCACATCGGCTCAAAAATGGTCCGATTTTTGGTCGAAAATCTTTGGTACAAAAAGAAGAAGATCCCTCCCTTCATAGGGAGGAACCCCGCTTATAAGGTTGATCTCATGAAACAATCCGGAAGTGCCGACTAGAAAATTTTGCGTTTCAGAACCCCTAGAGACCGAAAATAATGGTGGTTCAAATATATATATATATATATATATATATATATATATATATATATATATATATATATATATATATTGTTATAATATAAAAAATAAATATAGCCACACGCTGATGTGCCAAAATGTTATAATATAAATAAAATGTTTTATTTTTAATAATTTTATTTACGTACGCCTCTTCGTTGGGAGCCAATATAATAAAATTTTATAATATTTAATTTTAGAAACTCTTTATCTCAGGGGTCGGGTTCGAGTCCAGTAAAGTAATACAAAGATAATTTTAAATAATAAAAACAAAACAAAAGAAAAACAAAACTCATAGATAAGTTATATCCAGGCATAGATAAACAACCATTACCTGATATAAAGCCAGCTCCATATTCTGCATAGGACGGGATCTTCTTTAGAATTGTATCTTCTTTTCACTGAACTGCACTTATGAGACTGTCTCTTCTTGTAAACTGAACTATAGAGATGAGATTGTATCTTCTTGTAAACTGAATTGCTTTTAACAGACTGACATATGAGACTAGCTGTAAACTGAACTAGAGCTGCATTCGGAATGGCGTTGTTTCTTTAAACTGCACTATCTGTGACTGCTTGTAACCAACTCTACTAGAGCTGCATCAGGAATGGCGTTGTTTCTTTAAACTGCACTATCTGTGACTCTTGTAACCGACTCTACTAGAGCTGCATCCGGAGTGGCGTTGTTTCTTGGCGGGAGCGTCATACCGGTCTCCCCAATGCTACCTGTATCGACTGCTAGACCAATATAACAAATAATATTTGTTTATCCCAATGAATCTAACATATCAATGAGCTTTTTGATTTTCCGAAATTTTCTGTGTTAATTTTAAAACTTTTAAATATGTAATGTAAAATATCATTACAATATATATATATTTGTCTGTTCACTCATTTCCGGCGCCCCTATTGGTCCGATTTTGATGAAATTTGGTACAAAAATCTTTCGTCTAATTTGAAAGGTCAAGTTCGTTAACCAGCAGAATCCACCTACCGGAACATGGTTTTCGGAGCGAATGTCGTGTGAAAAAAATCGTTCCGCTTACTTCATATGCTTGCAAGTACTCATTTTATAGGCTTCTTGGCCAAGGAAAATGAATGAAACCATTTTCAAGGCGATAGCTTTAACCGTTTTCGAGAAAATTGCAAAAAATAGTTGTTGAATACCGTTTTTAGTTTGGGTACTTAGAATCATGGGATTCAGTTGAAACATTTTCTGCGTGTTTAACTTTCATCAAAACTAATATGTTGAAATTTTGGTTACGTTTGGAGTTAAGGAAGGTTTAGAATAAAATATTTTATTAACAGGCATGAAAAGTTTTGGTAACTTTGTAAATTTTCCTTATAGTCCGAGAGCCAGCAATGCACTTTTCATGAAGTCTTTTATGCACCTTGAAATTTTGCTATAATGTACCTCTTAGGTAGATAAGAAGGTATATATGTGTTTCCTGGACAAATCTTGGAACACCAGGTACTGCGCATAGGGGAAAGGTACAAAAAAATATTACCCAAAAATAGAGTTTTATTCAGAAGCCAACTATCTTTAATGTAAAATGAAGACAATTTTACAATGAATAATAAATATGGCAGATACTTTTAGGGGGTATAACATGTAAAAAAAAAAAAAAAAAAATTGTTTTTATTCTAATATTAAATGAGAGTTTTATTCGCGCTGCCATTAAAACCGGAACAGCTGTACAAGATCATGTGAGCAAGAACCAATGAGAGTGCAGGGAACAACCAACACTGCGTGGTCGTGTCATGCAGTCTTACGGTTATGCGCAGTGTATTGCAGTCTATCATATTCAACATTTATTTTTATGTTTCCTGATAATTATACCCCACAAACGTGTCTGCCCTTTTGTAATTATTTTCAAATATGTTTGCTGAAGATGCTGTTTAAATCGCAGTGTGAATAAAACACTTCATTTAATATTAAAAATAAAAACTAGGTACTTAGTTTTTTTTTATTATTATCATTTTAACCCCCTTAAAAGTGCCTGCCTTATTTATTATTAATTTGAAAATTGCCTTAATTTGCCATTTTTTTCATTAATAATAGTTGGCTTCTGAATAAAACTCTACTTTTGGGCAATATTGTTTTGCACCTTTCCCCTATGCGCAGTACCTGGTGTTCCAAGGAATGGCCAGGAAAAACATATTTACCTTCTTATCTACCTAAGAGGTACATTATAGCAAAATTTCAGGGTGCATAAAACACTTCATGAAAAGTGCGTTGCCAGCTCTCGGTCTATTAATATCTCTAAAACGGTTGAGAATCTTGGGAAGTGGAAGTTTAACATTCAAAAGCTTACTAAATTCTCTACGAAAAAGACTCTAAAAAAATTTTTGATTAGGCATTGTCAATCGGAGAAATAAGTGCTTAAAACTTCAAATGTGTTTGTTTTGTTCTTTTGACCGGGTTTTCGTAGTTGTTTAGCTCACATTTTAATGGGTTGTTTTTTTTTTTTTTAATTTCATTTATTTATAGAATTTGTATTACTGTAGAAGAAATCAAGAAAATTAGAAACATTTTGATATTTGTTTTCATAGTTGAAATAACTATTTGTAGTGCCAATGGCCATAGCCACGTTGAATACACCGGTTCTCATAGATCACCGAAGTTAAGCAACTTCGGGCGTGGTCGGTACCTGAATGGGTGACCGACCACGTGCTGTTGGCATTAGAAAAGGGTGGCAACCTGTAGATAGCCCGGCGCTAATAGCCAAACAGTTGATGTGCCGTAAAAAAAAAAACTATTTGTAGTAATGGGGTTGGCCAACCAGTGGTGGGTGGATTCCAGGTATAAGGGTACGCTGCCCCTTGGTAACAAGCCCTTTGTTTACGGGGAGTCGGATAAGATGAGTCAGACTTTTTTTTATATTACTTTAACTGATCCTGATTTTTTTTGTTAAAGATATAATCCATACTTTTTTAAAATGAATGCAAAGCCATATGTACACCTTACAAGGGGAGTGCACGACTTGCCCCTCACCGATTCAAACAAAAATTTTTGTATGGGTAGTACTAGAAAAAGGTCCTGTTAAAGCGAGAAAACGCACTTCTCAAGCATTCCTCAGAAAAAAAAAAATGTTGAAATTTTACCTTGAGTTCTTAAGACGTTCTGATAAAACTTTGTCTAAGGTAACTTGATTGTTAGAGTTCTACTGTTATATATCCAAAATCGCTGGATCGAATCTCATCGTGTTTTAATATTTTTTCTTTAATTTCATTTTTGTATTTTTTTTTTTTTTTCTTAAGAGCATTTTGTAACATTAATAAATAAACATTAAAGTTTTTTAACTGTTGACATTTAATTTTTAACATTTTGTTTCATATATTAAAAGAAAATTTGAATGCCATCATTTTTTCATATATCCAAGAGTTGATAGTTGTGAGTCTTAATAAAGACAAATAAAGAAATGTTTCACAACACTGTACAAATGATTGTAGGAAAAAATTAATTACTGATAAAGAATTAATAGCTACTCGTATACAAAATGATGAAAATATTTAGCTACTCCTATGGAAGGTGACGAAAATATTTTTTCCCGGAAATTAGAACATGACTCTGTGAAGATTCTAATGAACCGGATGAAAAAGAAGCGAAACAAGTAGAATACATTCCGCTTGATTACAAAGTAAAAGTTATAAATATTCCATGAACTGTTTTTAGATGAATGCTTGATAAGTGTATTCTCTCGCTTTAACAGAATCTGTTAATATCATCTTTGAAAATAAGGTTTTATCTTCATTCTTTCAACTTATAATGAACACAAAGGCTTATTTTTGTTTATATGCCTTTAATTCTCAATGCATTAACTGTCTTTGCATTCGTCATTTGTCTTTATCAAGACTCACAACTATCAACTCTTACACACATGAAACATTCATAGCATTCGAATTTTCCTTTAAATATATGGAACAAAATGTTAACAATTAAATTTCAATCATTAAAATAACTTTTAAAATTATTTATTAAGGTTATAAAATATTTTTAAGAACAAAAACAAAATTATACAAAGAAAAAATTAAAAAAAAAAATTAATAAACGACAAGATTCGATCCAGTGATTTTGGGTTTATAAAAGTAGAATGCTACCAAGCGAGCTACCAGGCGCTTCGACAAAGTTTTATCAGAACATCTTAAGAACTCAAGGTAAATTATCAAAATTTTTTTTTCTGATGAATGCTTGTGAAGTGCGTTTTCTTGCTTTAACAGGACTTCTTTCTAGTTAAGTACTACACATACAAAACTTTTTGTTCAAATCGGTGAGGGGCACGTCGTGCAGTTCCCTTGTTAGAAATAAAAAAGGCAAATAACAACAATGAATAATTCTTCAAATTTCTCCAATTCAATTTACTGTCAGATAAAGTTGCTTGACAAAAAAATACATGAATGAAACAACCTTTACCTGTCATTCCTTGAAAGTAGATGAGAGTAAAAAAGAAAAGGGAAAAAATTATAGCACCAAAGTGTGCCAAATGTGAAATAATAGTTTTAAATGTGTTTAATGAAAAAAAAAAAAACATCACCCGAGGAAGCACCAGGGGATTAATCTTCACCAGAGGGGATTAACTTTTTTCTAGGAAGCTTGGAGAGCAGCATAGTTGGGCAAAAATTAGCGAGCGCTAAAAGCTGAAACCTCTTGGCTAATTTAGCGATACCATAGAACCCCAGCGGGCTAATCGCTAATTTATTTATGAAATGTTTAAATATCGTGATAGCTAATAGCTTTAGCTATAGTTATAACATTTTGTCATCTCAAAGTTCCCTTCCGGTCTGCTCTGAGCAACTTCCAGGGGCATTCTACCTTACTCCTGTTCCATTTCCGCTTCAATCTAGATGATTTCCAATCACATCATGGTCAATTTCGATTACTTCCGGTCGACTCATGCCTATCGCTGGGTAACTCCTTTTCGATCTGGCTCACTTCCGGTCACTCACGGACAATGCTACACTCTAACCCTTCTTAATCAAGGTTACTTCCGGTCTCTCGAAATTTCTCACTCAGACGTAACCAGGAAGATCCGAGCCAAATTTGGGTAATTCAAAATTCTCTCCTGGATTACTTCCAGTCTCTCCCATTTAGTTCTGGGTCACTATACTCATCCCTAGGTCGTTTCCGGAAATATCCCTGGGCCTTCCGGGCTCTCATGACTGACATGATAGAAGCCATTTTGAGCAACCGCAAGTGAAACCGGAAGTGGTCAAAAATAGCCCAGATTCATCCGGAAATGGTCCTGGGACAATTTTGGTGACCCGGAAGCTATTTTGAGCAACTGGAAGTGATCAAAAGTAGCAAATTTTCATCCGGAAACAGTCCAGGGATAATTTTGATGACCCGGAAATGGTCACCAGTTCCTCAAATCCGCCCGAAAACGGTCTGGTCTGAATCTGGGCACCTTTTAGTCACTTCCGGCCCCCTCTATATTCTTCCCTGGACCGTTTCCGGTCGAATCTGAGCAGCTTGTGACTAACTCCGGGTTCACTTCCGATTGCTCAAAATGGCTTCCGGGTCACTAAAATTATCCCTTGGCCGTTTCCGGATAAACTTGCGTGATTTTTGACCACTTCCAGTTTCACTTTCGGGTCCTCAAATTGGCTTCCGGGTCACCAAAATTATCCCTGGACCGTTCCCGGATGAATCTGGGAGATTGTTGACTACTTCCGGTTGCTCAAATGGCTTCCGGTCTATCATGAGAGCCTGGAGGGCCCAGGGATACTTCCAGAAACGACCCAGGGATGAATATAGTGACCCAGAACTAAATGGGAGAGACCGGAAGTAATACAGGAGAGAATTTTGAATTACCTTAATTCGACTCGGATCCACCCGGTTACGCCTGAGTGAGAAATTTCGAGAGACCGGAAGTAACCTAGATTAAGAAGGGTTGGAATGTGCCATGTCCGTGAGTGACTGAAAGTGAGCCAGATCGAAAAGGAGTTACCCAGCGATAGGCATGAGTCAACCGGAAGTAATCGAAATTGACATTGAAGTGATCGGAAATCATCTAGATTGAAGCGGAAGTGGAACAGGAGTAAGGTAGAATGCCCCTGGAAGTTGCTCAGAGCAGACCGGAAGGGAACTTTGAGATGACAAAATGTTATAACTATAGCTAAAGCTATTAGCTATCACGATATTTAAACATTTCATAAATAAATTAGCGATTAGCCCGCTGGGGTTCTATGGTATCGCTAAATTAGCCAAGAGGTTTCAGCTTTTAGCGCTCGCTAATTTTTGCCCAACTATGCTGCTCTCCAAGCTTCCTAGAAAAAAGTTAATCCCCTCTGGTGAAGATTAATCCCCTGGTGCTTCCTCGGGTGATGTTTTTTTTTTTCATTAAACACATTTAAAACTATTATTTCACATTTGGCACACTTTGGTGCTATAATTTTTTCCCTTTTCTTTTTTACTCTCATCTACTTTCAAGGAATGACAGGTAAAGGTTGTTTCATTCATGTATTTTTTTGTCAAGCAACTTTATCTGACAGTAAATTAAATTGGAGAAATTTGAAGAATTATTCATTGTTGTTATTTGCCTTTTTTATTTCTAACAGGGGAACTGCACGACGTGCCCCTCACCGATTTGAACAAAAAGTTTTGTATGTGTAGTACTTAACTAGAAAGAAGTCCTGTTAAAGCAAGAAAACGCACTTCACAAGCATTCATCAGAAAAAAAAAAATTGATAATTTACCTTGAGTTCTTAAGATGTTCTGATAAAACTTTGTCGAAGCGCCTGGTAGCTCGCTTGGTAGCATTCTACTTTTATAAACCCAAAATCACTGGATCGAATCTTGTCGTTTATTAATTTTTTTTTTAAATTTTTTCTTTGTATAATTTTGTTTTTGTTCTTAAAAATATTTTATAACCTTAATAAATAATTTTAAAAGTTATTTTAATGATTGAAATTTAATTGTTAACATTTTGTTCCATATATTTAAAGGAAAATTCGAATGCTATGAATGTTTCATGTGTGTAAGAGTTGATAGTTGTGAGTCTTGATAAAGACAAATGACGAATGCAAAGACAGTTAATGCATTGAGAATTAAAGGCATATAAACAAAAAACTTTGACATGACAAAATGTTGTAACTTTAGCTAAAGCTATTAGCTATCACGATATTTAAACATTTCATAAATAAATTAGCGATTAGCGCACTGCCGTCGCTATGCGCTAATTATTAGCGCTGGGTTTCTACGGTATCGCTAAATTAGCGGAGAGGTATCAGCTTTTAGCGCTCGCTTTTTTTTGCCCAACTATGGAGAGCAGTACATTTTTACCGGCTTCATTCAAGACTTTTCCCCATTAAAGAGTAAACCATCTAAGCTGAAGATTTTTATTTTATTTTTTAAAATTTATATAATAAAAATACTATTATTAAACTCTATTTCAGGTTTTGAAATAAAATATTTTCTATGGTTTTTTAAGACCTTTCAGAACCTATGAATAAAAAATTGACCTATGAATAAAAATTGAGAAAGGAAATTAACTTCGGGCAAATTCACCTGTATGACTCTTAGCACCTTTTGGTGACATATGAATTATATTGCACTAGGCTAATTCTGGAGATCAATGATCAGTGATTTTATAATCACTTGAATGAACACTTTTATATGAATTTATTTATACAAATGTAGGCAAATGGTATTGAATCATTCCGGAATTTCTGTTCACGTATGGTCAAAACCCTTGATTTGTATTATGATCATCATTAATGTCATAAAAATGATTCAGTAGGGAGGGAAGAAGTCAGAGACTATAGATTGGTTCTGATTAATCCAACGGATGGTACATTTTTAGAACTAAGTGAGGTCTATATTTTGGTCCCTAAAACAGGCTTATAAAAATGTGCCTGTGAAATTGTAGAAGTATATTTTTATACATACCTTAAGAGTACTTCTTGGATTATGTTTAGAACACTCCATTTAAGTTCAAGATAGAAGTTGGATTTATGTACAAAATGAGACTAAATGTCCTCTTTTCATTCTTGTATAGGTCACAGAATCTGGACTTCCAAATGTATTTATTCATATGTAGGAATTTTATTATTAAAAAATAAATACTTCCGATGTAATAAATTATCTGTAGTAATTTTATTGAAATAATTGATTGATTGATAATATTAAACTATTATAATACAAGAACATATTTACCTCAGGCTTGGCAGGTGCAGCTGAAACTAAATGCGCATTAGTATGTAACCAATAAAATTCCTGAAGAAGCTGAATTCCTTGAGTACCATGCTCAAAAGGCAAATAGAATAGATCACAAAGCAGATTGATGTCATCGGTAGTAAGTTGCTGGCCATTCCAATCAGCTCTGAAAATTAAAAATTTCAAAAAACATAAAAACTTGAATATTTTTTTTCATTTATTGATTGAATTTCTTCGCAACATTGGTGATTAAAGATTTACAGATATTAAAAAGTACCATTTTAATTTAATAAACAAAAGAATAAAAGAAAAACAACAGAGGGAAAAAGTAAAATAAAAAAACAAAAGAAAAAGTCTATGGTCTTTAGTCATGAGAGGTTCACTCAATCGTGTAGGGGGCCGAAAAACTAAGACAAATAGTCCTTTATAGATTTACTCGTTTTCGCTTTGTTTTGGAGAAAATCTCAAAACAAGAAACGAAACAAGTTTTCATTTTTGTACTTACTTATTTAAATTTTCAATGGAAAAAATTGACATTGCGAATTGTTTCGAGATCGAGAAACCACTTACTAAAATTCAATCTCTTGATACTGAGATGGTACGGGTGTTGATTATAACCTCTCAAAAATTTGTCATATTGTCTGCTGATATATTCCTAATGCAGGCATTGGACTCAATTTCTTCTCCAACAATTTGCTCTTAATGCTGCCTGGAATTGGACGCCTTCATTCCGAAATAAGAATGACCCAGTCTCTTGTAGATGAAATGCACCAAATATCATCAGAAAAGTGTTTAGCTGCAGTCAGAGCTAGATGTAATATATGTGTTTCTGCAAGAGGGCAATATTTTAAGCAATAACTAAATTAAATAGATGATAACATAAACAAAAATGTAAATAAATAAAATGACCCAGTCTCTCGCTGTCTACTAAAAGTTAACAAAAAGACTTGTCGATTAAGCATTCTTCTATTTGCTAATCGGCGCGCATACTCTCGCACCGCTTGTAAAGCATTGCCGTTGCAGAAACCGTACACGAAAACTAGATCAGCATCAAGAGATTGAATTTTAGTAACTGGTTTCTCAAAACAATTTGCAATGACAATTTTTTTCCATTGAAAATTTAAATAAGTAAGCCCAAAAATGAAAACTGGTTTCGTTTCTTGTCTTGCGATTTTCTCCAAAACAAAGCAAAAACGAGTAAATCTCTAAAGGACTTTTTGTCTTAGTTTTTCGCTCCCTACACGCTCCTGAAGTTTTGCCATTTAAATTCGGGATATCCTGTATATAAAAAAAAACAAAAAAAAAAAACAGGTGTTTTTTAGTCAGTCTAATAAAATTAAGATTGTCATAATATATTCATATAGTATATTTTAATTATTTAAATAGCATGATTTTTTTATTTATTTCAAGAATGGGATGTATTTTCTACATTTTTTCTCATCACCAAATAAGTCACTCAAGTTATTGGGATTCAAAATTTCGACTTAAGCTGCAATCCACTATTAAATGTTTCTAGTTTTTAATATTGGTATTTAAATATATCTTGATTTGTGAAAAGGTGAGAATGACTAATATGTGAAAGACCTTGTCTTCATAGGTTGAAACTTCATCATTTCTTTGGTCTCATTTACTTGAAGGACATTCAGATATGATATTTCCCGTAACTCTTGTATTAATTTCAGCTCCACAACTAAGCTCATTCTAACTCCATAATTTAAACTGCATTCCTGATTTGATTAAAATAACCTATTTAAATAAAATCAAATCAAAAACATGAATAGTTTTGCTCTTTGGCATTTGTAATGAACAGCTGACTCAATGAGCACCAGAAACCAGATACAGCACCCATGTTTAGTGATCCTACTCCTAGTAGCAGAAGTAACAACCAGCGAACAGTGGACAGATTCCCATAACTAGACGGACAAAACTCAAGTAAACAGAGCATAAAATTAAGTCTATTATAATACTAGAGATACTTTAGATAAGGCGAATTCACAGTATTATCGAATTATCTTCGGATCCTGGAAAGAAATGCAGGTTTCCTGAGCTTTTAAGAAGAAAGTTTTGTTTTTTGCGCAGAGCTTAATAAATTCGGAACTTGCAACTCTCAACTGACTTACTGTTCTTAGCTTATTTATGTTTGTTCTATACATCAAATAGGACTCTGGGCTGGACATATTGAAACTAGAAATAGTTCTATAAAGTGGATTGTAGGTGGAGTTTGTGGATAGATTGATGTCAGTTGATAAATTATGATTTTTTATTTTTTCTATTATTTCATCGCTGTATTTTAATAGTCCGGTTGAGTATACAGTATCAAATTCTTTACAGCCATAGTGAGCAGCTATTGTTCTGACTTGTGTGACCCAATTAAAGTTTATATCAGGATTCATTGTATCCAGCGAAATTAGCTTGTTGAAGCAGAGTCTTGGTAACCTCTCTTCAGGCATAAGCACCAATTTATACCAGTAATTTATAACCCTCTTCATAACCCTGACACTCAAGGTGTTTCTGCCTGTCTCGAGACGTACAATGTAGTTGGCAGTGTTCCTTGGCCACCTAAATAGTTGCTTCAGGAACTTTAGCTGCACCACTTCAATAGCATCCAAGTATCTCAAACTCCATATTTCAGAGGAGTAGAGAAGGGTTGAAGTCACCATAGAATCGAAAAGAGCTATTTTTGTTTCCCATGAATCGTTTCTGCCTTTTCGCCAAATCTCCAGTACTTTTCCCATGGCAACAGAGGACTTCTGGATAAAATGTTGAGATGCCTTACTAAATTTTCCTGAGGAAGTGAAAGGTATTCCTAAGTAAGTATAGGCCTTGGTGTATTCCAGCTTTTTCTCCTGCCAGTAAAGTGGCTTGAGTTTCTTCATCCTAGGGGATTTATGGAATACCACAACCTTGGATTTTCCTCATTTACAATTAGGGAGTTGTTTTCGCAGTACTTATGTAGGATGTTCAATTTCTTTTGTGCTTCTTGCCAAGTATTACTTAGTAGAATAATGTCATCTGCTAGTAAGAGCATTTTTACTTCACGAGTGCTGTCGATGCTTATACCTGTGGCTCCATTATCTTGGAAAAATTGGATTATATCAGATATGAACAGGATAAAAAGTGTTGGGCTAAGGCTTTCTCCTTGCAAAAGGCCAGATGTTATATCTATGTTTTCTGAGAGTTGTCCTTTGATTGTGATTTGAGTTGTAGCATTGTCATACAGCAGCTTCATTATTCTTATAAGTTTCCCTCCAAGTCCGAATGAAAAGAGTTTCTCCCATAGTAGATTGTGGCTGATGGAGTCGAAGGCTTTCCTGAAGTCTATAAATGCAGCATATAAATAGCTGCCTTCTGATCTAAATTTAATACCGACCAGAGACATTAATGTGAAAATGTGGTCCGTGCATCCTCTACCACTCCTAAACCCTGCTTGTTCTTCAGTTATAAGCCTTTCAGATTCGGCACACTGAATAATCCTCCTTGCTAGAATACTGGTGAATAACTTGAGGATTGTATTTAAGAGGGATATTCCTCTGTAATTATCCGTATCTTTCCTGTCTCCTTTCTTGATGAGCAAATGTAGTTTTGATTTAGACCACTGTTGAGGGAGTCTCTCACTCTCCATCACTATATTAAATAGGTTGAGAAGATAATGCTCCCACTCCGGAGTGAGACTTTTGAAGGTTTCGTATATAATATTGTCGAAGCCAGGAGCTTTTTCTTTCTTGGATATATTAAAGAGAAATAAAAAAAGTTAATTTTCTGTGGACAAAAACTTTAAAGCCAAAGAATGCCAGACTGATTTTTTATTCTTATGATAGTTTAAAATGTGTAGTTTCTAACACCATCAACCCTTTTTTTGCGATAACACTTTTATACATTTTTTTCCCTTAGTGCAAAATAGTTTGTCAAGAAAAGCATTCTTCCATAAATAGCACGTTTGCAGCAAACAAGGCCGTACTGACCTACTGTTTCAGTTTTTGATTGAAAAATTTAATAGTTGTTTTTAATAAATTTAATAGTTAATAGTTATTAGTTATCAAATATCAAAGTACATATATTATGTATATTTAGTAACTTATGAAACATATATATATATATATATATATATATATATATATATATATATATATAAATATATATATATATAAATATATATTATTGTTGTTGTAGCCAAAAGGTCATAATTGCTTGTCCGCCTAGATCTGCAAAACGGCCCACTGTACGGCGGTCAGTCCCCAACTGATTGTGTGAATGAAACCACAACAAAGGGTTTATTTGAGAGAACAAAAAATCTTATAATTAGAAATATGGCACTAAATCAATATATACATAGAAATATGAACTTGCATATCTGAAATACTGCTTTCGGGCGAATTAGAGTCAACAAGCATTTTTGCACCGTTGTCTTCTGAGTTTGGATCTTCTTCTACTTCAGCTTCTATTGGTTTATTCACTGCTACAGCCTCAGATTCAACCTATTCAAATTAAAACCATAGTTAGACCAAACATTTTGACAGATAGATGAAATTATGATCACTTAATGAATATTTCAATAGTAGCTAAATTAACTTTTAACTTATCTTTTATATTATTACTAAAGTGTCCCTAGTGGCTTCGATACCCACGTGGGGCATTGATTTTCTCCCCCCCCCCTTCCAAAAAAAAAAAAAAGAAAACAGAAGAAAATCCAGGTTAGTAAAGAGTGGTATTTTAACAGAATATTTACAATGCAAGTATATGCTTCATAACATTGAAATTGTCAAAGTAACTTTTGTTAATAGTTTTGAGTTTCACTGTCAAGACTTCCGCAAAAGTGAAACTCAGGGAATACAAGTTTATGATTCGAGTCAGGCGCTCACTTGTTATTGGTTTAGGAAGAAGCTGACATGAAGACTTGTGTGGGACTAAGAAAACAGCTTCAAAATTTTGTTCAAAACGGGTTGAGAAATTTCAAATATTTTTTCAGCCATTTGTCACAACGAAAAAAACAACATATTATGAAATGAAAATTGAATAACTTTTTCTCTAAAAAATGGAGGAAAACTATTTGATAATTTCTCTCTCTCAAACCTGACGTTTTATTATACATAATAAAATAGAAATACGAGAAGACTAAAAAATTAATAAATATAACTCTTAAAGATATATTTATTTGCTATTATTTACTTATTTATATGTAACGTCCACTTATACATGACAACAATTTTTGGGGCATGTTTTCAACAGGTCAACATTCGATTCTAGTCAGGATAGAAAGCCACCAACCCGAGAGGAAATTTTAACCCTTAAGCACGGAGTGCACACACACCTTAGCACTCACAGCCAACAGGCCTCTGTATTCGTTATATTAGGTCAATACAAAAATTATCTGTTTTCATATTGCTTACTTCTATGTAATATATTTTTTTGTTGAATTTATTCATACTATATGTTGTTTTAAAGCATGTTTTTTGTTCTATGTGATTGTCATACTTAACACTTTTCTCCTCTTTCTATAAGACTCCAAAAATTCTTTTTATGGCATAGATAAAACTCAAATTCGCATCATTGATGCGTTTGGCCCAAGAACCCCTTATGAACTTCTGGCGGAATGCTGGTTTAAGAAATTCCACAGTGGTGACAAGAGCCTCGAAGATCAAAGCTGCAGAAGCCTGCTGCCGATCTCATCCATCAAAACTTACCAAATACAAGCACAACAATATGTTGCAGGAGTACTGTCAACAAACTTGAAACTTCAGTGTCTTAGATTCCATATAAGCCTAAAGCCATTTTTATTTTTGTATTTATCATCAAATTATTAATAATGCTTCATAAAAAATGTACCAGAATGTTTTAAGCAACAGTTTCATATTGT
Source organism: Gonocerus acuteangulatus (assembly GCA_946811695.1). NCBI lineage: Eukaryota > Metazoa > Arthropoda > Insecta > Hemiptera > Coreidae > Gonocerus > Gonocerus acuteangulatus. Next base: position 105,211,492 of record OX328123.1, on the reverse strand, counting down.
TTTGATCGAACACAATATATATATATATATATATATATATATATATATATATATATATATACACATTTGAGAATTTCTTACTTGCCATTTTAATATAATTTTCAATGCTCAAAATATTACGCAACTTTTTATAATTGGTTTGTCAGTGGTTTCTACCGCCAACATTTGAAAAAGAGCTACATTCGCAAGCTCTGTATTCAATATATAAATAACTGTTATGCTTCGATCAAAACAATATGAAACTGTTGCTTAAAACATTCTGGTACATTTTTTTTTTATTATTATGGTGACCCGGTCAAAGGAACAACAACTAGTCGTGGTCAGAGGTACTACACCCTAGTAGTGCAAATTAAAAAGCATGCTAAAAATTTTAGGGTTAAGATAAATCAATTTCAGAAGCTACACCATGTTTCTTATTGTAATAGCTACTTTGTCAAATGATTTCCATCTAAAAAGACAAAATACAAAAAATATTATGAGGCAAAACGTCATCAATAAATAACTTGCATTTTTATGATAGAAATGGATAAGTATTTTTTGCAAGAATCCTCTTTGACTTGAATAATCCAAAGTAGGTCACACAGGCCCTCTAGTGGAGAAGCTAAACACTAATTACACCAAATTTGATAAAATGTTGCTACATGCCGCCACAGCCTCGGTGGTCAAAGGTACAATATGGTCAGAGGTACAACACCTTCCCCTATATAAATATATATATATAAATTGTTATAAAATAAAAATAAAAATTAATTTTAATAATTTAATTTGTATGTCGAAGAATAATTAAATTTGAAATTGAATTTTATTAATAATTTAATTTTGTATGGAAATATAAAGAAATTCCTTACTTTATTATTAAAAAGGGTCGTGTTGGGTTCTTATACAAATTAGTTAGCTTGAAATATAAAACACGTCTAGCTATATTAATCTTATTACCTCAAAATAATATAAAAGGTATACCGTATAACATAAATTACCTGATAACCAAATAACCTCTTCTTGATTTATTTTCTTTTAAAATCCTTCAAAACACCAAAACTTCAACCTGCTGGCCAGAGAATACGTAGCAAACTGACTGTCTAAGAAAAAATAACTGACGATCTCCCGGGTGAAGATGCCTTCTTGATTTAGATTAAGGAAATTTTTGTTAAGTTATCATTTTATATTACTAAGAAGTAATAAGATAATTCTTAATGATAGTTGGGATATCACAACATATTGTACTAATGTTTAAAAAAAAAATTATTTTTGTCTCGTATTTAAAAAGAAATATCGAAACAATTTATAATAAAAATTTAGAAAATTTGTCTTACATACTGTAAAATGTATTTACTTAATCATTTAAATTATATTTATAAAAATTTAGATAGATTTTTTAATGTTAAATTATATTTATTTTTATTATCAAATTATTTTTAATAAATTTTTAAGCTAAATTTAAAATAAATGTTAATTCTTTGATTGCCTTGGATTTTATCTTGGTCGTTATTATTCTTTAGGACTCTGTTGATTTTTCACTAGATTTCTACTTCATTCTTTTTCTTGGGGGTCTCTCTGGTTTTGAAATCTTCTCTACTCCATTTCCACAGTTCACAAACATTTTCCCATTATTACTGTTATCGTTTAAATTTTCATCCATATTCAGCACTTCATCCTTTCTATTCTTCCCACAGCCAACTATTTCTTTACTTCTCTTATAGTCATCAGTCATTTCTTCATTGTTATTATGTTTCAAACCCTTTTCTGTAACTTCTGTACTTATTGTATTTTGAAAATTATCATTAGTTATTTTACTATCAATTATTTCATTTATTACTTCGTTTGCATCAATTAATTCACTCAATATTCCTTCTTCAATTTTATTATCTTTATTTATATAATCAATATTATTATTTACTTCCTCATTCACATAAATTATTTTACTTGATATTTCATCTATAGTTTCATTATCTTTCTTTATATAATCAATATTATTTACTTCCTCATTCTCATAAATTAATTTACTTAATATTTCTTCTTCAATTTTATTATCTTTATTTATATAATCAATATTATTATTTACTTCCTCCTCATAAATTAATTTACTTAATATTTCTTCTTCAATTTTATTATCTTTATTTATATTAATTAATTAATAATAATTTAATTTTTATGTCGAAGTATAATTAGATTTGAAATTGAATTTTATTAATAATTTAATTTTGTATGGAAATATAAAGAAATTCTTTACTTTATTATTAAAAAGGGTCGTGTTGGGTTCTTATACAAATTAGTTAGCTTGAAATATAAAACACGTCTAGCTATATTAATCTTATTACCTCAAAATAATATAAAAGGTATACTGTATAACATAAATTATCTGATAACCAAATAAACTCTTCTTGATTTATTTTCTTTTAAAATCCTTCAAAACACCAAAACTTCAACCTGCTGGCCAGAGAATAGAATACGTAGCAAACTGACTGTCTGAGAAAAAATAACTGACGATCTCCCGGGTGAAGATGCCTTCTTGATTTAGATTAAGGAAATTTTTGTTAAGTTATCATTTTATATTACTAAGAAGTAATAAGATAATTCTTAATGATAGTTGGGATATCACAACAATATATATATATATACATATATATATATATATATATATATATATATATATATATATATATATATATATAAAATATATATAAAAAATTCCTAGAAAAAAGCCTGGAAATTTTAGGTTATGAAATATTGTGTCCCATTACTTTACTTCACGTTAAGTCATACTTGTTATTATAATTTCTACAATGCGTGTATTCTAAATGTAATTGTAAATGTTTGTATCTTTGAGGTGGGTGATTATTGTGTTTATGTGTGGACTGTCATCCATCAAGAGTTTGTTCATGTCGTATGGCAGGTTTAATGTGCCTCTTTCTTTGCAGTCAGTTAGTATGTGTTTAACAGTCAAGTTTCTGTTGCAGATGGCACAAACTGGTCCGTCCTGTCTCATCATTAAATGGCGATGTGTCAGTAACTAATGCCCGATACGCAATCGAGTAATGACAACCTCTTCTCTTCTGTTCGATCGGTTGCTGGAGGGCCAAAGACAAACGGTTTTCTTGATTTCTCTTAGTTTGTTCTTTGTCATGTTTGTTCACGTTTTTTGCCATTCGTTTTGTAAGTAAGTTTTTATGTTGGTGTGTAAGTCCTGTACGGTTAATTCTTGCACGTCGACTGTGCATAACAGATAAATAAAACTGTTTTAAAAATAACTAATTATTTTTAATTATGGAAATTACTTGTTTTATGGACTACAATTTACCTACTTATAATTGATATAGTTTTGTTCATTACATATTAAACTAAATATTAGAAATAATTCAAATTTTCAAATTAAATATAATACAATTTAGACCAAACATTTGATAATTTTGCACAAAAGCTTCCAGTATAACAATATTGAACAAGAAGAAAGACGACATCAAGATAGATTCTCAAGCACATCAGACTTAAACTAATAATGTAAGGAACCTTCAAAAATCATTGATTTTCATAAACATGTTATCATCATTTGTGCAGTGAGAATAAAAACTAAATTCCAAAAACAGTTTTCATTAAAAGGTGAATTGAAAAGGCTTTGGTACATTTTTTTATCTTAATTTTCTTATGACAAGAGTGGTCTAAACCCATAAAATTATTTACTAATGTTTCATTGGCATCAAGGAAAATAGTTATTTATTTGTTAATCTTTTTAGGACAGCGGAAAAATATTTTATTAGGTGAAGCTATAAAAAAAATTGATTATATAACTGTAATGCACACTACATAATATAATCTAAAAGAATGAAAATCAAAAATACAAAACAACCCAATTCTTATGTTGAAAGGGCTAATAAAATTAGGGAAAAAAGGGAGATAATCTCAGTTCTGAGTATAACATTGGAAAGCTGATTAAAGTTTACAACTTTTGTGAGATTTGGCAGCTTACAGGATATTTTTGGAAGAGTAGTGATTTTCAAAAGGTTGTCGCTAAGCAGAAGCTTTTATTAATTTTTACTTTTTGAATTGATATTGCAGTTTGAAAGAGATACTTGTGAACATTGAATGTGCAGTAGCCTTAAAGAAAATGTATGGCTGATTAAATGTAATGAAACATTGATAAAAATTTGCACAAGCAGAGAAAATTGGAGTTGTACTACAAAAAAACACTTTTTTAGCACTTTCCTCTGAAGGAAAGTAGCTATTGAGGTTGGACTCATGACGGAATTTTTGAAAAATTTCTTCAAATCTTTATCGATCCTACCTAGTAGACACCGAAAATGACCCCCGTTAAAATTTATATATATCTATATATATATATATATATATATATATATATATATATATATATATATATATATATATATGCATATATATATATATATTGTAATGATTATTTATTATAAAATGATTGCGCCACGTTGGGTCGCCAATAACTGTTAAGATTAATTATTTTAATAAAAAGAATGAAACAACTGTAATTACTTTTATTATATGAATTTAAATTAATCTCAGGGATAAAAGTTCCGAGTGAATAAAGAATATAATATTGATTCTTAGACAATTCCAAAATACAAAACAATATTAAAATACACACAAACAATAATAAAATAATCGACAACTACAAAAAAAAAACAATTTTTACCTCTAAATCAATCCGCTTCCAACAAAACCTCAATACACTCGGTATTCCTTGGAGGAGAGCTCTGCATTCGACCAACGCTGAGAACCAACAGACTATCCTCAATCCAAGGCTGCTGGGGATCAACTCTTCTGTAATTCACTGAGGACCGACCCCAGCTCCTCCTTCCATGAATGTTGGGTATAGACTGACGCCTTCTCCCTATGACTGCTGAGACTAGAGTGACGCCATTCGAGAGGGAAACTTTGGCTTCCCTTTTTCCAACTTCCGCAGTTTGCCGGATTATATATAAAGATAATAATTATGTTTTTTGCAATACCAAATAATTAATTTATTGTTATCTGGATGTAAATTTAATATGGATATATTGTATACCAGTATTGTCCAAAAATATTATTAATTTTGATCGTATATAATACGATGTTATTTGTATATATGGTTTGTGATTTGCGCGGGCTTTTCAAAATATCGATGGTTATTTGAATTTAAAAATATTTTCAAGAATGTAATATATCATTACATTTGCACTCCTGTCTAAAAAAAAAATTTTTAAAAAAAATGTTTTTAGTCCGGTATAAAAAATAAATTTAAAATTGAATTTTTTAATTTGAAGTTTCGGGATACGGAAATATTAATTAGATTGGTAAGCCTGTTTTTTATTCAAATTTTCAATAACTTATTTCGTTACATAATTTTTATTCATTATCATTTCTCAATTTAAATTATCATTTTTCATTGTTCATTTTTAAACATTATCATTATCAAAACTATCTTATCCTAAACTAATATGATTTTTAAATTTATGATAAATTTTTAAATATTATTATTATCAATTAAATCTTATATTAATATAAATCTTATTTTCTTAAAAAAAATGCTAAACTAATAAATTTTATAAAAACACACCACTCTAATAGGCACTAATTCCAAATTCCTTCATGAAATTATTCCTGGTCATTAATATTTTCTTTGCAGCAGTCCAATTTCTTTCTATAAAAGTGTTTTATTCTTTTCCTTGGAGGCCGATTTAGCTTTGAAATTTTTTCTATTCCAAGTTGTCTTTTATATTTATGAAGAATTTTTATTCTATTTCCACATTTGACATTCAAAATCTTTAAATGATTATCTTTATTAACCTTTTTATTCAGCTTCTTCTTTGGAATATTTTCATTTCGTGTATTATAGCCTCTTATGTTTATAATAAATTTGTAGTCATCCGTTAATTTTTTAATGTTATTTTGTTTCACAATCTTATTTATAACTTCTGTCCTTATTATATTTCTGAAATTATCATTAATTATCTTATTATTAATTATTTCATTTGTACCCTCATTATTATTATTTAATTCACTTAATAATTCTTGAATTGTATTATCTTCATTTATTAAACAATTATAGTCATTTTTATTTTTAATCAACATTTTATCATCTTCAAATATCTGGTCATTACTACCATCACTACTATCTAAATTGTCCTTTATTGTTTCCTCCAAATCGTCATTATGTATTAATGTATAGTCATTTTTAATTAAATTTTCATTATTATTTTCATTTATCTCAATGACCTCTTCACTACTTATATTATTTTTATTAAAAAGGTTATTATTCGATTTTTCCAACTCTATCGTCTCTTCATTCTGATTTTTACCCATATTATTTAAAGCATTACATAAATCGTCCAATTTTTTATTATTTTTACTTAATTCGAACTTAAGTTCTTTATCTTGTTCGATCCTATTTGCGTCAATTTTACTTAATTCGAACTTTAGTTCGATCCTATTTGCGTCAATTTTACTTAATTGTTCGATCCTATTTGCGTCAATTTTATTTTCCAATTTTTTATTTTGTTCCAATAATAGCCTCATCAAATGTTCTAGGCCTTGAGGATGCATCTCATTATCCCTTTCGGAAGTACGGTCATTGGATAGAATTTCCGTTGCTAAGGAACCCGCCGATTCTCTGAATGCTATTGCATCATCCTCCTGCAATTCGTTTTCACGTGTTTCGACTATAATATTTATTTCTCCCGGTGTTGTAAAAAATACGTATTCCGGTGATTCTACACTATTTTACTCACCGTTATTTTGAATTTGTTCAATATTCACGTCAGACATTTTTATTTAAAAAAAAAAAAATTATTTTTAAGTTTTATTTTTAATATTTATTTACTGTTTTTAATTTCAATTCACTCGGCCGTCTACGTTGGGCGCCATTAAATGTAATGATTATTTATTATAAAAATGATTGCGCCACGTTGGGTCGCCAATAACTGTTAAGATTAATTATTTTAATAAAAAGAATGAAACAACTGTAATTACTTTTATTATATGAATTTAAATTAATCTCAGGGATAAAAGTTCCGAGTGAATAAAGAATATAATATTGATTCTTAGACAATTCCGAAATACAAAACAATATTAAAATACACACAAACAATAATAAAATAATCGACAACTACAAAAAAAACAATTTTTACCTCTAAATCAATCCGCTTCCAACAAAACCTCAATACACTCGGTATTCCTTGGAGGAGAGCTCTGCATTCGACCAACGCTGAGAACCAACAGACTATCCTCAATCCAAGGCTGCTGGGGATCAACTCTTCTGTAATTCACTGAGGACCGACCCCAGCTCCTCCTTCCATGAATGTTGGGAATAGACTGACGCCTTCTCCCTATGACTGCTGAGACTAGAGTGACGCCATTCGAGAGGGAAACTTTGGCTTCCCTTTTTCCAACTTCCGCAGTTTGCCGGATTATATATAAAGATAATAATTATGTTTTTTGCAATACCAAATAATTAATTTATTGTTATCTGGATGTAAATTTAATATGGATATATTGTATACCAGTATTGTCCAAAAATATTATTAATTTTGATCGTATATAATACGATGTTATTTGTATATATGGTTTGTGATTTGCGCGGGCTTTTCAAAATATCGATGGTTATTTGAATTTAAAAATATTTTCAAGAATGTAATATATCATTACAATATATATATGTGTCTGTTAACACGATAGCGGCCAGAGTTTTTGTTTTTTCGTCACCAAACTTGGTATATAGCATTCAATTAGCAAACGATTGAACGAGTTCGTTAACCACCAAAGTCGGTCCACCGGAAGGGGGGGTTTACCCCGAACCCAAAACACTAATTTGACTATGTCAGCCGTAATATTTGTTATATTTCAACGAAACTTGGCATTCGTAGTGGTAATATAGAGAGAAAAGTGAGATATAAAAATGAACTAAATCGGTTCATTAGAAGGGGGGGTTTACTCCGGACCCACAATACCAATTCGCCACTACCAGCCATGAGTTTTGGTATATTTCGACGAAACTCGTTATTCGTAGTGGTAATCCACAGGTAAATATGTGTTGTAAAACTAAACTAAATCGGTTCATTAGGAGGGGGGGTTTACTCCGGACCCACAATACCAATTCGCCACTACCAGCCGTGATTTTTGGTATATTTCGACGAAACTCTGTATTCGTAGTGGTAATCTACAGGTAAATATGTGTTGTAAAAATAAACTAAATCGGTTCATTAGAAGGGGGGGTTTACTCCGGACCCAAATTCCTAATATACTCATACCGGTCGTAATTTCTGCTGTATTATAGCGAAACGCGGTATACGTCGTGGGTATCTCATGAGAAAGAAGTGTTGTAAAAATGAGCTGAATCGGTCAATCGGGAAGCAGGGGTTTAATTTGTAATATATTTCAATAGAAAAGCCCGTCAGACGTAGGTTCACAAAGCCGCCGCAAGGAGCGCTTTCTACCACTAGAGTGACTGTATCCTGTTCCTGCGTTAGATCAAAATACGATAATATGAGGTTTTTTGTATTTATTACGTAGTGTAATAGGTACCATGTGTAAACATAACTCTGGAAGCAAATTAATAATTGATCAGTTACTCATTACAAATTTAAAAGAGAACTATTCATGTTTTTATTTTATTTATGTAGGATATTTTAAGCAAATTGTTCTGGAAAGCAGTCTAAACTACCCAAATTCTGAGGAAAGTGCTTAGTTATGCAGCTCCTGCGTGACGGACTTTTTTTTTTTTTTTTTTAAGAACCTTTAGAATGGCATATGTCTGGAACTGAGTGAGATAGAAATGTGTGGTGGATGGTGTTGAACAACATTTTTTGTCTAGTTTTGTCCTCTGGAGTACTATAAACATGTGATCCCCCCCCCCCCCCCCCGTATATGTGAATGAGTACAATATGTTTGTCTGTTCATGCTCAAAAATGGCATTTTGATGGAATTAGATACAAAACTGCTATGTCTGACTCAAAAGGTAATGCTAGATAACTTGCAAAATCAGGCCACCAGAACACTGCCCACCCCTTTTTGGGTGCTATTTTGCATTAATCAGCCTCCAGGTAAACTTTTAATCGGCCTCTTCTCTTTAAAATGAAACATGATTGAAAGAGGATGAGATACATACGGGAAAAAATATATGATTTAAATGCAGGCAAACCATCGGTCAGTAAATGGAAAAACCTCCTGGCTCTATAAAATTTCCATGATCAACCAATCCTACCAAACTATATAAGAATGGATGAAATCTAGCATCCCACCACTCACATGATGTTCCCATCCTGTCTCCAGCCCAATTGCCCTGTCAATATAATATTTCAGAATACTTTTCTAATCATTTATAGCCCTCATCTCCGTTACAGCAATTCACCGTTCCTTAAGTGACAGTGGAAGTTCAGAAACAGCGGGATGGAGATGGTTATTTCCCCTATCTATCGACACATTCATTTTCTGATAATAACACAGTAACAGTGACATTTTAGGCCCCAAAATCTTGCTTTTCTTTGATATTTTGTTCCAGCACGTATTCAAATTTGTTTAACCTTATTTAATTATTTAAATTTTAACGGCCACTTATACATAACACATATTTATGGGATGGGTTATCTACAGGTTACAACCCTTTTTTAGCCAGGATAAGGGTAAGGACTTTTCTTTTTTTGAAAGAAAAGCCATTATCCTTTGCGGGAATCGAACCCAATACCTTAGGCATGGGATGCTCATGCCTTAGCACTCACGGCCTTCAGTTTAATTTAAAATGAATTTATAAATTTAGTATAAAGTTTCTACCAGCCATAGGGTGATGTTTGAGAACAAATTACACATGAAGAGTTTCTATTCTAAGCTTGTCAAGTCACATCATTATTTTTTATTTTTTTTTTTTTTTTTTACTAGGCATCGACATCTCGGCCATTAGCGCCCACATCATTATTTTTTTTTTACGGTGCATCTACAACTTGGCCATTAGCGCCCCACATCATTATTATTTAAATTTTTAACGTCCTATTATTATTAATTACGGATTTTAGGGCGGGTTATCTATAGGTTACCACCCTTTTATAGCCAGGATGGGAGGGATGCCTTTTCTTTTTTCTAAAGAAAAGCCACCATCCCTAGTGGGAATCGAACCCCTTACCTTAGGCACGGAGTGTTAGTGCTCACGCCTTTACACTCACGGCCATCAGGCCTCCGATCAAATCACATCAGAAATAAGGAGCATTACATGAAAACAAGCTAAGATGATGTAGTTCCTGCGATTTAAACTTTCATCATAATGTTCCAAGAAAGTGAGCTCAGTAGACCTGCTTCAAGTAACAAACCATCTTTTTCATTGGATAGGCTTCAAAGGCAAATCTCCGAAAAACCATTTTCAGCTATATCAGTTAGCATTAGATATTTGAATTTAAAAAACTTTTCCAAAGCACCCATAACAGGCTATCAGCTTTTTCTATTAGCAATTAGGGTTCTTTTCCCTTCTTTAACAAAATTTGCTGGTACTAGAAGGAAGTCAGAAGTAATTGCTTAATGTTTTAAAAACTCACATTCATCAAGAGTCATTAGAACACAATAATGCGTAAAACATAAAAGGAATTAAAACAGTGGAGGGCTTAGTTTAAAAATGAAAATTCAGAAAGAGAAGTTACTTACATCGCCAGAAAGAGGTTTAGCAGGTTCAGGTGGAGGTGTGGCATTGCAGTCCATTGGTTCAGTACACACTTTAGTTTCAGATAGCAAAGAATTCATGACAATTGGGACGGCAGTCCCGTTTACCTGTAGTAATATAACATAAAAAATAAACTTTACTAAATAAAAATAATTAATTATTTAGTTTTGTTCACACTTTACACATTTATAATAGGTCATCCTGTTGTTTGTGTAAGGATAATATCCATAGTTTTTCCTCTTATCCAACCTCTCATTAATTAATAAAAATGCAAAGATGATTATTACCGTCAGTGACTCACTACTCGATCGAATTGTTACAGGAGAAACCAAATTGCAGTCTATGGAATAGGGGCACACAAATTCCTCTAAAAACCAAGGAAATTCATGCAAAAGTTATCTGTAAAAAAGATCATGGCGACTGTTTTTTTGGGACAGGAAAGGAATCCTTCTTGTTGATTTTTTAGAATGTGACTCGAAAAGAAACTCTGCAAGATATTGTGAAACCTAGGAAAAGTAAAGAAGATCAATTCAAAACAAGCGCAGAGGAAAGTCGAGGTCAACAATTTTGCTTCTTTACAACAACGCCCGACCACACAAAGAAATCGAACTCGACAAGTCCTGGGCGTTTTCAAGTGGGAAGTGTTTCCACATCCACCTTACAAATGGCTAGCGACGCGTCGCAACTGCGGGAGGGCATGACAACCTGGCTGAAGTCTCGGCGGCAGAATTTTGACACTGAAATTTCAAACTGGGCCAGCGCTATGAGAAGTGTCTTAATTTACACGGCGACTATGTAGAAAAATAGTATTTTAGTGCCACTTTCAAATGTATATAATAAAAAAAAAATCTTGTACTTCGTCTTTTTTTTATACCAAAACGTAACCGACTTTCTGGATAGCCCTCGTACATTTACCATGTCTTTCACAGTCATAAGAATGACTGTGTGAATAAAACCAATTTTTGAGTAGTGTCACTTTAGAAATACTAGTGCGATATATGGAAAGAACAAAAGTTGAAAATATATAGAACAAAATGACTAAAACTCAATAACATATTGAAAAAAAGCATAAATAAAAATTTGGAAAATGATATTGGCATGATTCTTTTGCTAATTCATTTGTTTTAGAAAGTAGATTAAAGGCATAATACAACTGTTAAACAATAATTTGTTATTATTAATATTTATTTATTGTATAAAATGTTTCCCCGTTGCAAGGAGTTAAACTATAATTGAGTTACATTAAACAATAATTTGTTATATATGTTTTTAAAGCGCATCTGCTCCTACACATCTGTACCGGGTATGCATGGCTACCAACCACCTTTACTTCTTGCAATTAGAAAAGACACAGTGATCTAGACTCAATGGGTAAAGTATTATTTTCTTTCTCGGTTTCTCCTTTATTATTTCAATAACAAAATAAAAAGAATATCAAAATATGTATTTATGGCAGAATATTTAAAATAAAAACCTGTTTAAATGCTTTAAAATCACTTAAAATGTGCAGAATTCCATAAAAAATTACGATTTAAGAACCAGAAAAAAATATGTAAATACAATAACATCTGTTCCCTAGTTATTAGCAAACACATTAGATAATTTTAAGATAGATTATCATAATTTTAATAGGATTTTTGAAAATGTAAGAAGATTTAAAATGTATTTGACATTCAAATTTAGTCGTATATTTTTTTTTTTACGGCGCATCTGCTTCTAGTCCAATAGAGCCGAGTGGTCGTATATTATGTTTATGGCAATTAAAGTCTGCAATCATTTTAGGATTAAATAAAAAAAAAAAAAAAAAAAAAAAAAAAAATTGGTTCTCAAGTTACTAATTACTAACGGTAGTGCAGACATCAGCAAGAGCAGAGAGCTGAGGTGCTGTAGAAGCAACGGTGCTGACTGAAGTTGTAGTCGTTAGAGCAATGCACGTATTGACAACGGATGGTGTTGGAACAACAGCAAGGACAGCAGGAGCTACAGCGAGTGATGTGAGAACTTGTGGCTTTGTGATGAAACCTGTTATTACAAAACAAATAATTTAGGATAATTTCTTATAATTTTAACAAATTATAATAACCTGTTCAGAAGAAAAGCAGAAAATACAACAATACTGCCTCTGTCGAAAACTATAAACTGATTTGGCAACAAGTACATATTTGATCATAGAGAGGGTGGGTTTCCAGGAATTTTTCAAGTGACCCAGTGGGGCCCTGGGCCCCACCGGGTTGTTGGGTTGGGTATTTCGCGGAATTTATGCATAAGAACTGAAGAGGCACACTTTTCATGTTTGGCCTTGACACCCCTACCGTGCCGGATTAGAGGAAGTTTGCTGTATTTATGCTCCACTTCTGATGTGCACTGAAATGAAAGATATTGTCATTTGAATCAAACAGACACAATTTTCAATCTCGGAATCAGATTTTAAGGTCAACGCCGTGCAAATACACAGATTAAATACCAACTTTTGATTCAAGTAACTTAAAAGTAAATTAGGATAATATATTATCAAAAAACCTTCAAATTTTTAACAACGAATCCAAACGTGAAAAAATAGCCATGTCTCATTTGAAAAAATGCATTTCAGTCTGAATTGCCTACTTCAGGTACCGAACAGCTTCCAAATTTACAGCTAACCTATAAGACATTCAGAAATTAACTTTATAGAGGCCACCAGGTGGTCTTGGAGACCTGGTGTGTGTGAATCAGAGTTGGACATTATCCTGTAAATTTCTTATTCAATGTTCATTTAAATAAATTTTAATTTTGAATTTTTACGTTGATTATGTGATTGATCCACTGATTTTTTTATTTCTTCTAGGAATAACGGTTGGCTCATTATTCAATAAATGTCTAGTTAAATAATCATTCAAATACATTTTTATTGAATAAGAGTTTATTCATTGATTCAGTTATTCATTCATTGATTTGTTTTTTATTCTATGAATAATTCAATATTTTTTATTCTTCATTCACTATGAATTTTAACTAACACGCCACCTCATAGTTAACTTCCGGACCACTTCCAGGCCTATTCTAGTCCACTTCTTCCATGGACATTCTGGCCCACGCTGGCTAAGTCCGGTTCGATCTGGCTCAATTCCGATCACTCACAAGCACAGGCACACATCGTTCACTCTATCCCCTTCTTAATTTCTTACTTACAGTCACTTGCCATCACTTCTGGGAAACTCCATTCAAATTCGGGATGAACATGGTTACTTTCAGCACATTTCCGGTATGTAATAATTGCTTGTGAGACACTATTCATCCCAGGGCCAATTCCACAGGGGGGGGGGGGAATCTGGGCAACTACTTGTTCAATAATTTAATAATGGGTACCTTGGGTGCTAATGACTCTAGCAGTCGAAGTAGCCAAGGGGAAAATCAGGCAGCTGGAGCATAGTACTGACTACACTATCTCCCTAGTGTGCCGTATGGTCATGAATCAGATACCTCTATAGCATCTGCCCCTTAGGGCCCTCGTGGCCTGTTACGGGACTGATTTTTTTTTTTATATACATTTCTGTGTCACTCCTGAATGGTTCTGTGCCATTCCTGGGTACTTCTGCTCTCTCATAATTACTTTAGGGACCCTATATTCATCTCTGGGTCACTTCCAGGTAAACCTGGATCACTTCGGGTTCATTTCATGCATACTTCCACTCTCACATAATTACTTCTGGGTCACTTCATGCATACTTCCACTCTCACATAATTACTTCTGGGCCACCCCGGGCCACTTCTGGGTCGAGCTGAGTCACTTCCGGATCATTGGTGGCCTCTACAATTACTTTTTGCCCAACTCTGTTTTTATGGGATTAAAATTTGTATTCAAATAAATCATTTTATTCAATAATGGATAAAAAAAAAAGTTCTGATAGTTATTGAATCACTGAATAATGAATGAAATATTATTCATTATTCTGAATAATATTTGCCCAACACTGGCATGCATGTGTGTGTATATGTATATATATATATATATATGTATATATATATATGTATATTTATTTATATGATGAGTTTGTAAAAAAAACCTTCTATGTAATCCATGCTATCGTCTCCGCACATAGAGGGGATACTGCTATGGTCCTAACAGTCTGTGAGTTGGGGCACAACAAACCACTACCAATCACAATTATCACACAAAAAATCAAGCTCCATGTAATGAAATCTCAAAGCGAAGCTCCAAAGCTTATCTACCTGATGCTTGTCTATTGCGGTGAAATTCGGGCAACCAGTCAGCAATGGCATTTTTCAAAGCCCTTCTGGCATGATACATATTTGTTGGAAGCCTTGATGGTATTTCAGCTCCATCATCTGTCTCTGTTTCTAGTTTGATATCTGATGATACACTTTCATCTAAAAAAGTAAAATAAATGGTTACATAATTAATAGTAATTATCTGAATGTGTTAACATTTTAGTGCAGGCTCTTGGCTGGGTGAAAATTATCATTAAAAAAAAGTCTGTCACGCAGGAGCTCCATAACTAAGTACTTCCTCAGAATTGGGTAGTATCGAGTGCATTCCTGAATAATTTGCTTAAAATAACCTAGATAGATAAATAAAATAAAAACATAAATAGTAATGCTCTTTTGAATTTATTATGAGCACATGTTTCAATTATTAATTTTACAATTAATTTCCTTCCAGAGTTTTGTGTATGTGGGGTACTACACTAAGTAATTTAGTGTAAGTATTTATTCTTTAGGGATTAACTAAGCTAAATCTGAACTTGCATGTTATCTATCTAATCCATTGGATCCGATATTCCTTATTGGATTATGGTTCATTATTTTGCTTTTGTTCATTATTAGTGTAATATTCGCTTTCAACCATGAAATTCACAAGTTGTGTGATAGTGGATATGATTATTTTTTTCGGGGAGTGTAGACGTAAAGCTTGGATGGCTGCTCGACTTTACGCGCAGTATTACCCAAACCGAGTTCATTTGTCTTACAAAACGATTTTGCATCTGGTGTCAAACGCCCGACAAGGACATTTCTCTTTCACCAGAAGACATCGTTGAAGAGACCAGGACATAATCTTGGACCTTGTTAGGAGAAATCCCTACATCAGTGTTCGGGAGATTGCCAGAGAAACACCGATTTCAAGAAATGTTCACCGAACACTTCAGCGCAGTAAGTACCACCCTTATCACATATCCTTGCATCAAGACCTTTCAAACAGGGATATGGAAGTGAGGGAGGAATAGTGCAGATGGGGAATCAACTCCTTAAGGCTAAACGGGATATTCATGAGGAATGTTCTCTTCAGTGATGAAGCCACATTTGTATGTGTAAGGATGGGTCCATGAACAGGCATAACTGATATTATTGGTCCATGAATAACCCTCACTGGATAAGGCAGCTGGCCCACCAGTATTGGTGGTCAGTAAACGTTTGGTGCGGGATTCTGGGCAGTAAAATTATTGGCCCTGATTTGTTGGAATGCTTACATGACATTCACCTTGGATCGATTTCCAGAGCTCATGAAAAACTTACCACGAGAGACAAGACGTACAATGTGGTTCCAGCATGATGGTTGTCCAGCCCATTATTCCCAAAAAGCTAGGAATGCAATAACCTCCATATTCGGAAACCGTTGGATTGGGAGGGATGGCCCTATTTCTTGGCCACCTAGATCACCTGAACTCACTCCGCTGGTCTTCTTCCTGTGGGGTACACTTAAAAATATGGTCTACTGTAATCCACCTAATACACAAGACGAAATGCGTGGAAGGATTGCTGAAGCCTGCAGAGCCATATTTGAAGAACAAGCATTGAGAGCAGTTGACAGCATATGTTCCAGACTTCAAAGGTGTCTGGATGTTGAAGGTGACATCTTTGAAGACACTATTCATTTTTGACGGAATAAAAATACAGTAAAATGGAAGTTTTGAAACTGCAATATAAGAGGTTTTTTTCAATTTATTATTTAATCTATCAATGAAATAATATTATCACTTAAATTGTACGTCTCAAATGAAAAATCACACTAAATACTTAAAAAATAAACCTTATTTTCAATTTGATTAAAGTTATTAGGAAAAATATTTCTTTTAGAGGACCGGCCATATTTTTTTCAGAAAGTTGAGGAAAAAATACCTCAAAGTCATGTATCACACATTCATAACCGACCTCTGTAAGTGCTTCCAAAAAATAGTTTTAATTTAAAACAATAAAATTTGAATCGCACGAAACCCATTTGATTTTAAAGATATCGAAGTGCGGTTTGCAGCAAAGGGTTTGTTTTTTAATTCCCTTTAAAATGATGTGCATAATAACAGGAGTCATCTGCAAACCCCAACATTTCATCTAGCGCCGAGCGCACATCCGTGGTCAATATGTTAAATTATTCGACATATTTAGAAAGCTTCGGTCAAGCCCTACAACTTTTGCCTCTGGCATTTTTTTCTCAGACCTATCGTTTGGCCGCAAAATTAGTTTGAGCCGTCTTATTTGGGACACCCTGTGTATGTATGTATATATGTATATATATATATGTATATATATATATATATATATATATATATATATATATATATATATATATATATATATATATATTGTAATGATCTAAAAGGGGGTGCTCTAGAAAGGGTCAGTTTCTGGCATAGCAAAGAGTAGCATTCCTATTCAAAATAAAGGCTAAGTTATATTCCATAAGTCCATCACAAATATTCTCCTTTGTCAATCAATTAAATAATTAAAAGAGTAATAAAAGAGATAGCAATTGGCAGTACTTAGTTTGGCAGTATTTATTTTTTTTTTTAAAAAAAGGCAGTGTTAAATAAAAGAACAGTCCAAATATCTCGGCTAGGAGCGATAAGGTATACAAGTTCCCAGGAAGATAAGAATAAATGTGCTTTCAAAAATGCACTTCGAACATCCAGGGAGCAATCGCTGAAGTCAGACACCCTTGGCGTGGTGGGAGTAACGCCTCTATAAAAAGGGCCTTCCCCCACGACTCGCCCCCATTCAACCACCAGAGGCAGAGGACCGAGGCTCGATGCAGAACCAGCTGGCCAGCCGACACCAAGCACTTCATCACTGGACATGATGGCCGGACACCACTCCAAGAATTAGAAGCCGATCATCATTCTCCTCAAAATAAGTACAAGCAGCCTGCCTCTCCACTTCCAGAACATCATCCGTAAATAAGCTGAGTATAACTCACTCACTGCCAATCTTTAAATAAAATTGAAAAGCTATCTAAAATCTAATAATGGCCAATTTTATCTTTTTATATATATAATAATATTTTAAATATGTTCTAACATTTCTTAATAACCCAACATTGATACAAATATGTGAGTCAAGCAATTTTCTTTATTATATTTAAGTTTATATCACAGCCATGCTAAATCTTAAATTATATATTCTTTATTCAATATAAGTCAATTTTTTCAAACTCTATTTTATTTATAATGAACCTTTCTCCTGGTATATAATATAGTCTCAACACATAAAAGGACAGATGGTAAGAAATGATTCTAATAATATATTTCTCATGCTTTTTATTTCAGGAAATTTATTAAATTAATTAATTATTCAAATGGTTTTATTCATAAATCCATATGTGGTGAGTTTGGTAATTTTAAATGAACCCTGAGATTTAAGGAAATTATACTAAAAACATTTCTAAATCAACTTTTTCTATATTAACTTTTAAATATATTCAATTTTCTTATTTTTGCCGAACCAAAACACCACAATATATATATATGTATGTATATATATATATATATATATATATATATATATATATATATATATAAATAAATTTTAACTGGGGTCATTTTTTGTGTCTACTAGGTAGGATAGATAAAGATTCGAAGACATTTTTCAAAAATTCCGTCATGAGTGCAACCCCAATAGCTACTTTCCTTCGGAGGAAAGTGCTAAAAACTTAGAAGTAAAAAACATTAGTTTTTTTGACCAAAATCGTTCAAAACCTCTGAGCTCACACTGATGAGTTAGTCAGACAATTTAAAAGGTTAAAAAAGTTAAATTTGTAGATAGTAGATCATTAATATGTTACACAAGTTCAGGAAGGGCATTCTATAAATCACCCTTATACAAGACAGTACATTATGTTAATGCCAAGGATTCAGAGCAAGTTGTAAGCTATCATTAGTAAAAAATATGTAATAGCATTAAAAAAAATATTGTTTTAATGTTATTAAAACTTTAATAACGCATAATCCTATCTTTACATGCGTGGTACTATTCCCATTAATTTATCAATACATTCAAATGCAATATGTTGTTGTTTTTTGGACTTTATGATGCCATAGAATTTACCAGCATTAAGTGAATATAATTTAGGAAGAAATATAGCTATTGAAGTTCAAGCCATGAATGAATTCTTATAAGTGGAAAAAAATACATTTTTTAATAAAAAAAGAGACACGTGCATAATATATACTTACAGCAACACAAAATTTGCAAGCTTATACAATCAAAAAATAAAAGTCTGACTCGCAGGAACTGCATCATCTTCGCGTGTTTCCAAAACTATATCCCTAGTCTATGAAAAACCTGCAATAAATACAGTAAATATTTTGTGAAAACCCCTACTCCAATGACATCTTGAAGAAAAGTTAGATTTTAGGTGCCATGAACATACACTAGCGGAAATCTCTCACTCGTCCTCTTTGAATCCGCTCAGAAAGATCTATGACAATCAACCAAAAATTGTTTCTCATTTTACTTATCTTGTTTTCAGGACGATGATAACCTTTGACATTCTTCGTCCTTAAACCCTATCCATACATAGTCCGAGAGCCAGTAACCGCACTTTTCATGAAGTGTTTCATGCACCTTGAAATTTTGCTATAATGTACCTCTTGGATTGATAAGAAGGTATATACGTGTTTCCTGGACATACCTTGGAACACCAGGTACTGTGCATTGGGGAAAGGTGCAAAAAATTATTTCCCCAAAACAGAGTTTTATTCAGAAGCCAACTATCTTTAATGTAAAAAAAATAAATTGTTTTTATTCTAATATTAAATGAGGGTTTTATTAACTGTGCGGTGCTATCATTCATTCTTACGGTTACACACAGTGTATTGCAGTCTATCGTAGGCAACATTTATTTTTATGTTTCCTGATAATTAAACCCCACAAAAGTGTCTGCCCTTTTGTAATTATTTCCAAATATTTTTATTGAAGACGCTGGTAAAATCGCAGCGTGAATAAAGCAGTTCATTTAATATTAAAAATAATAACTAGGTACTTCGTTTTTTTTGTTTTATTTATTTACATTTTAACACCCTTAAAAGTGTCTGCCTTATTTATTATTCATTGTAAAATTGCCTCAATTTGCAATGTTTTTACATTAATGATAGTTGGCTTCTGAATAAAACACTATTTTTTGGCAATATTGTTTTGCACCTTTCCCCTATGCGCAGTACCTGGTATTCCAAGGTATGTCCAGGAAACACATATTTACCTTCTTATCTACCCAAGAGGTACATTGCAGCAAAATTTCAAGGTGCATAAAACACTTCATGAAAAGTGTGTTACCAGCTCTCCGACTTACATTATCTTATTTTCCTGGCAAATTAATTTTTCTGCTAAAAACAATTTAAAAACACAGCAAGCAATAACAAACTGAGAAATCAAACACAATAAACCATTCAAAGCAACAAAACAATCAATATTGAAGTTTAAGCACTTATTTCTCTGATTGAGATCATGGCACTGAAAATTGAGAGGAGATCGCTGACCGTTGGGAGTGTGAAGGTAGGTTTAGTCAGAGTTCTGTCTTGGTATCATAATAACACTACACTTTTAAAAAGAAAATGTGTTTTATTTTTTGCACTATTTGTTTTTGTTTTTTTATTATAAGTTTCCCTCAAACTTACAGCGATCCAATCAATAGTGATTTTAAGTTTTATTTTAAATATTGAGTCTAAAGTTAGGCTCAAAACATCTAGTTGCTATTGATTAAAAAAAAAAAAAATCTGTTCTAGCTTTACTTATTATTGTTTACAAGACAAAGATTTTTGTTTTGTTTTATAATTATCATTCCCTCTTTATCCTTTAAATTACTTATCTTTATCTCTAGGTCAGTTATAAAAAGAAACTATTGGTATGTGTTTTATCTTAGTTCAACAGCAAAAATGCCATTATGACATTTACCACAATAAAAAAAAAAACCAAATACCTACAAACTTAAACTGAAAAAGCAATACTCTAGTTGAATGTTTCCCATTCGTGCTATAGGGAATCGATTCAGATAATTGGCAATTCGGATACTCGGTGATCTACTGTATTAGGGAAAGCACTTTGAAGGGAAAGAGGAAAAGAGAGGAGGGTCGTAGAGAGGCTCGGACATCTGAACATTCCAGATGGTATTGACTATTTTGTCCATAGCCTAGGAAACTATTTGGCTAACAGAGGAAAGCACATAGCATTGGTTTCAGAATTAATGCTTCCAAAACATAAGAAATGTATATAGATAGAATAAGAAAGAAGCTTTAGAGACGAAGCTTCCTCAAAACTCTGGTCAGATCTCCTCACAAGAAGATACGGAGAGAGAAAGAAATAACTAATGTTTATTACTTGAGTGATAACTAATGTTTATTAAGAGTGTGATAACCAGAAAATCTTTCCTTTAGTGTTTGGAAATTTACCCGGCAAAAACGAAATAACAATATAACAAAGCTAGGATACATATTAAAGAAAGACTAGACTAATATAATTTGACGGGGTGTAGAATGTAACTCTCAAAGACAGCAAAGGCGAACATTGGAAAGTGAGTGCAAAAAGCAAACCAAACATGGTCTGGAGGTAAAGAACTGCTAAGAGACAAAGATGGAAAGATTTAAGTCAAGAGAGTTATTTACATTAAATATATATATATATATATATATATATATATATATATATATATATATATATATATATATATATATATATTGTAATGATATAAAAGGGGGTGCTCTAGAAAGAGTCAGTTTCTGGCATAGCAAAGAGTAGCATTCCTTTTCAAAATAAAGGCTAAGTTATATTCCATAAGTCCATCACAAATATTCTCCTTTGTCAATCAATTAAATAATTAAAAGAGTAATAAAAGGGATAGCCATTGGCAGTGCTTAGTTTGGCAGTATTTATTTTTTTCCAAAAAAAGGCAGTATTTAATAAAAAAGAGTCCAAATGTCTCTCGGCTAGGAGCGATAAGGCGTCGAGAGATACAAGTTCCCAGGAAGATAAGAATAGATGTGCTTCCAAAAATGCCCTTTGGACATCCAGGAGGCGATCGCTGAAGACAAACACCCTTGGTGTGGTGGGAGTAACGCCTCTATAAAAAGGGCCTTCCCCCACCACTCGTTCTCATTTCAACGCCAGCCAAGGGCCAGAGCACACCGATTCAACCACCAGAGGCAGAGGACCGACAGTCTCGCTGCAGAACCAGCTGGTCAGCCGACAACCAAGCTCATTTCACCTGGACATGATGGCCAGACACAACTCCAAGATCTAGCAGCCGACCATCATTCTCCTCACATGTTCACTTCCAGAACATCATCCGTAAAATAAGCTGAGTATAACTCACTAAACTGCCAATCTTTAAATAAAATTTAAAAGCTATCTAAAATCTAATAATGGCCAATATTTATCTTTTTATATATAAATTAATATTTTAAATATGTTCTAACATTTCTTAATAACCCAACATTGATACAAATATGTGAGTCAAGCAATTTTTCTTTCTTATATTTAAGTTTATATCACAGCCATGCCAAATCTTAAATTATATTTTTTATTCAATATAAGTCAATTTTTTCAAACTCTATTTTATTTATAATGAACCTTTCTCCTGGTATATAATATGGTCTCAACACATAAAAGGACAGATGGTAAGAAGTGGTTCTAATAATATATTTCTCATGCTTTTTATTTCAGGAAATTTATTAAATTAATTCAATTATTCAAACGGTTTTATTCATAAGCCCGTATGTGGTGAGTTTGGTAATTTTAAATGAACCCTGAGATATAATGAAATTATACTAAAAACATTTCTAAGTTAACTTTTTCTATAATAATTTTTAAATGTAATTCAACTTTCTTATTTTTGCCCAAACACCACAATATATATTTATATTTATACAAATAAGGATGTTATAGATAGGTACTAACACAATGCAGCAGTATCTGCGAACAGACTTTTTTAACAGTACAGAAAAAACTACTAAGATACTAAATAAACTTTCATATGAGGTAAGGTCCATAAGTTTCCGGCCTGTCCTGCTTCCTCTCCTTCAAACGTGCCGGGACCTGCACGCCTATGTAGGTCCATGCCTGCTCACTCCATACCCATTGCCCGCACTTCCTCAGTCTTGTCAGTCAGTGTCCAGCCTTGAAGGAAACTTCCCATTTTTACAATGTTCAAACTCGAGTACCGTGCGGTAATTAAATTCTTTTGTAAAGAGGGTCTTACTCCTGCGCAAATTAAAGAGCGCTTGGATTGTGTATACGGGCAGTCCTTCCCCTCGTATTCCACAGTGAAAGAATGGGCAAAATTATTTAAGTTAGGGAGAGAAAGTCTAGATGAGCCACGACCCCAGAAGATGAAAGGAATACCACAATGAATGGTGAGTATTATGCAGCCCTACTTCACCGGTTACGAGACGCCATTAAAGAGAAGAGGCGAGGGAAGTTAAGCAGAGGTGTCCGCCTCCTTCACGACATTGCCTCTGTCCACACAGCATTGATTTCCAAGGCCGCTGTGAAGGACTGTGGATTCCAAGAAATCTCTCATCCACCCTACAGCCTAGACTTGGCCCCTAGCGATTTCTACCTTTTCTCAAAGTTAAAATCTGACCTTCGTGGAAGGGGATTTAACACATACAAAGAGCTCCAAGCAGCAGTGGAAGAACATTTTTTTAACAAAGAAGAAAATTATTTTTTTCATGGTATAGAAATGTTGCCAAAGCGTTGTATTAAGTGTGTTGAACTTAGAGGAGAATATATTGAAAAACAGTAAAACCAGTTTTTTTCTTTCACCTTTCCTTCTATCCCAAGCCGGAAACTTAAGGACCTTACTACGTATTTACACTAAACACATTCACCCAATAAATGAACATTCTATTGAGCAACTCATTAATAATCCAATTATTCCTAGATTTATTTAATAAGGAATAACATCTTTTTTTTTTTGTCTACATTAAATACCATTTTCTCATACTTATCGACATATGTCTCTAGAGGTGCTGTATTCTACACTGCAATTTTCTCTGGCACTACGGCCAGCTTCTTCAGGTTGTAAAACTACCGATGAAGGAAAACGTATGACCTGAAGTGTGACCCTGAAGAGTGCAATGCAAGGGGAAAAATTGAAGGGGTGGGGCAAAATAGTGCCAACATTTTTAACAAAACTGAACTGTAGCTGCTATACGTTGGATATTATGTGGGACTATCAGTCTATGATGATGCTAATAAGGTATGACAACAAAGTGCTCTATACGCTACTTAATCCTGTTGTCCCTAACCATTTCAACTGATACTCCCACATAATATCCAACCTATAGCAGCTACAGTTAAGTTTTGTTATAAATGTTGCTTGGCACAATTTTGCCCCAACCCCTTCAATTGTGGTTTAGAAAACTGGCCAAGAAGTAAGATAAGATGGAATCTCACTGTGATGAAGTTCTTTTAAGAAGTTTTAAAGAGACAATTAAACAAATAAATAGGTTAAAATTACTAACTTCTATCTCTTTCGCCATCTGAGTTGCATCGAGACCACTGGGCCAAGGTATGAATGGCTATAAAATTTGCCCAAAATTCACAGTTTGGATTTGTTAAAACGCCCCTCAAATGTGGTATAAGGTCTGGAGACCGCCCCTGGTAAGGGCCAAGAAATACTCTTTTCTGATCATAATCATTCGCGTGGAGATTGTCCCAAATAACAGGGGGTCTCTTCAAAACTTCTGTCACTTCTTCAATAGAATCAACTGTTAAAACTCTAGAAATTACTTTGCTTCCTAAAAAAAAAAAGTTTCAAAATCATAGACATTATTTAAACAAATACATATAAATATTTAATAAATAAATCATGGTAGAACAGAAAAAAATACTGTTTTCAGAATTTTATTCAGTCCTTAAAAAACGTAAGAATGTATAAAATACAGGTAACTCAATTTTAAATAGTTTATAAAAAGGTTTATCTGAAATCTTAAATAATTACAATACTTCCTTCATCATGAGCTCATCACTAAAATTGCAAAGCTCAAAATATAATAAATGAATAAATAATTTCAAAAATGGTTAGTTTAGCTGTTAAAATATCGTCCCTGCTGTCAAACTATTGAATATGAAAAATCTTGTTTTTTGGATTCGGGACTTTGCTCTTGGATTGTGTACAATACAGCTTGTCGAAAATTGTTGGTCGAAAACTCTAACCTCTTTATAGAATAGCCTTTAATGCCTTATATAAAGTATCAAATAAGACCATTTTTCAATAGATTACTTCATCAATGGATAAAATATGATCGTTCCTATTTAGCTCCGATTTGCATATTTGATAGTTTGGCATGGTGGGGTTGATATGACCAGGTACCCTTATCAATCCTCAGCCTCAATTTTCAGAAGCATTCTTAAATATAAACTACTAGCTGAATACCCGTGCTTCACCACGGCCGATAAGTAGTTTTTATATTGCGTAAATAAGATATGATCAAAATTAACGCTACTACATAATTCTGTACAGCTTATTATTGCTCGGACTGTAAAGTTACCCAGGAAACACCCTGTGGAGGTAACCGTGTTGGTTTCCGTTGGGGAGTAAAAAAAGAAAAATACAACAACCACTTAAAAAGTTAGATAAACAGAGACAAATACACGTTGAAAAGAATATAACTAACAGCTTTGAAGTTTTAAGCACTTATCTCTTCGATTGACAGCGCCCCACCAAACATTATGACAGTATCTTTTTTGTAGAGAATTTAGTAACCTTTCGAATAGCCGCCTTCCACTTACTACGTTTTCCCAACCGTTTTCAAGATATTTTAGAAAATATACTGAGATCCGAAAACTTATTATCACCATTAATACAATTTTTTTCCGCATTTACTTCTTAACTCCACACGATACCAAAGTTTAAATGTCTTAGATTAGATGAAAGTCAAATGCCTGGTACAAGTTTCAAGTGAACCAATCATCGTTTCTGAATACCCAAAAAGAAAATTAGTTTGGAAAAGTATTTGTATCAATTTTTCTCATAAACGGTTACAGAAATCGCTTTAAAAATGGTTTCATTCGTTTTCCTACATTAAGGAACCTATATAATGCTTACCTGCAAGCATATGGACTCGAAAATGTAAGCGTTCCGATTATTTCGCGCAAATTTTGCTCCAAAAACCATGTTCCAGTAAACGAATTTAGCTGGTTAATGAACTTGACATTTCAAATAAGAAGAAAGATTTTTGTACCAAATGTCATCAAAATCGGACCATTTTTGAGACAATGAGGAACTTCTTAATAATTCAAACCCCCCTAAAAATATTTAAACATTTGAATATCAAAAAAAACTTTCTTAGCGAGTGTGTAAACGACCCAACCAGTCGTAAAATGTAAATTCTAAACGGATTGTCCGTGCAAAATTTCAAATTTTGGTGTCAAGTGGTTCGGACTATTATTACTTCGGATGGACCATCACCAGGTAAAGCGTAAACTCTATATGAGGGGAAAAAATCACGGCCCATTTCTTGTAATTCAAGGTCTGCCACCATAGTTGAAATTAACCTCAATTAAAAATAATACTATGAAATAGATAATGTACGGTAACAGCTGTTCTTTATCGTCCTAGTAACGCATGCTGCCTAGGCTTGCCTGCTCAAACCAACTAAAACTTTAATCCCCTCTAAAAGTACTTAAAAATTCGAATATAAAAAAATCCTTTCTTAGCAAGTGTCTACGTCATATAGAGAGTGTCCAAAATTTCAAGTTTTTATGTCGAGTGGTTTGGGCTGGGCAATGATAGGTCAGTGAGTGAGTGAGTGGTATTTGACAAGTATATAGTAGATTATACATCAACTTCTTTCTTTCAACCAAAGATGATATTCATGCACTTACAATATTATTGGCCATATAAAAACCAACTAATGTTTGCTTCTCAGCTTACATAGAAGAACAGCTGCCTTATCAAATGTAAGAAGAGATCGCAAGGTTTCCTTTGCCTTTTATATGAGTTCAGGTTTAATACTTCTTGGATTTTATTTGAATAATTTTATACTTGGACCTAAAAGAGGGCTATGAACGCCGTCAGGGGCATAATGAAACCAGAGTAAGAACAAGAAATTATTTCCCAGCAAATGAACAGATTTAGAGCATTCACTTAAAATCTGCCAAAATAACTTTTTTCTCTAGCACTAGAGTTTCAAGTAACATAAAACAATTGTTACAAAAACAATACATTACCTGTCCACATAATGTCAATTTCTGGAACTAGTTTTGATCCTAATGTCAATAAGTACTCAGAGTTTTGGACATTAGGCACTGCACGAGCTGCACAATACTGAGTCGGGCAGACAAGAAACTTAGGCTGGTTAAGATGGTGATATACATCATTAGTCACTGATACCTGTTTGAAAAAATAAATAAATGTTGTTTATTAGGGGAAGAAATGTTCGATTACATTAGGAATTAAAATAATAGAACTTCTTCAATCAATGAAAACCTCGCTCAAGAATTTATGAAAAAATAAAAGCTGATAAAAAAAGCTTTGTCCCCTATTGGGGAGCAAAGCGTTAACAAGATAAGGAAGAGTTGGGTATTAAAGGAGGCACTGGGAGTTCGGTTGGCTTGGAGATCATACAGTTTGTTACCCGCTTAAGATTTTTATTATGTTTTCAGATAGTAATTATAAAACAAATTAATGGCACACAATTATGTTGTTAAGTGGTATGTTCTTATCTAGGCGCACGGTTTTGATTTTGACCAAACTTGGCACACAGGTAGGTCTTGGCCTGGGGAATGCACTAGGCTAGATAAAAAAGGTCTTTCAGCTGTCTGTCTGTATGTTTGTTCATTATACAAATTCACACCGTTTGGCCTATTTTGACCAAACTTGGCACGCAGGTAGGTCTTGATACGGGAGTGTCATATTACCTATGACGTTTTGTACTTTTTGTTCCATTGAAATGCCATCATTTCTTCTGAAACCCATCATGTGGGGTATCAAATGAATCGTCTTGGTAAGGAGAACCTATATTTGATGTTTTAAAAAACATTTCGACGCAACTTAACAAAACAGTTGTAACTTCTTTCTTAAATGTAGTAAATAAAGTCATAGGGGTTCACTGCATAATATACTTCAAAGCAGATACTAAGTTTTTCAAAGTCGAGCCATCTAAATTTCAAAGTTTAGGATCACAAACCCAAAATGTATCATCTTTGTTCTTATATTTTTATTGAAGGCCTTCTGCACTTTCCCTATTGTGATCTTTATCCTCGGGATAAGGTTCCTGTGTTTTACAGTGTAATAGTTTAGTTAAGAGAGCAATCAATTTGTCCTCTAGAGTAATGTCACCTGGAAGAGCTTCTAACTTTTCTAGTCTAGTGATTAGATGTATGTAGGTTAATTATTCTTATTTTTTTTTTAAATTTAACTGTTTATTTGATATAAAAACAAAACATGATATATACATTGTGTACCTACAGACCACAAGGATAAATTTACAATTTAAAACAAATTAACTTTAATGTCAATGACAATAACTTTACTGCATGAAATGTATCTTCTTCATTTCCTTGCTCTATTACATTGGGAGAGTAAATATAAAATTCATTATTTGGAAGGAAAATAGTTAATAATAAGGAGTACTATTTATATATATATATATATATATATATACAATAGAATATACAGTTAGGGATTAATGAGTAAATGTTTATTTATAGTTATCTCCCTCCTGATAATATAATCCAGTTCTTGGCATGCAGTCAGCATGGTGTGTTATAGTTATTTCAATAATATATGTTTTGTCCTTTTATGTACATATCTCTTAGTGCTACTTTTGCTATAGTTACCTATATTCTTGATTAGTGGGTTAGGTTTTCCCTTGCATGCTTTAAAAAACTTATATGTGAGCTTGTGTATGAACCTATAGATAGGTTTTTATTTAAAATGTAGTTTAGAAGAATTTTACTATTTTTGTTATTTTTGCGGCAGTTCCACGCGACATTTTTTGAGTTGAGATCAGACATGATCATTACTTTATGCCCAAGATTCATAATCTTATCCATATCCTCTATTAACAATTCTTTATCCGGAGGTAAATAGGCAGATATTACTATATGATTGTGGGGTAGTGAATGAAGTTTAACACCAACAGCCTCAATATTTTTGAGTTTGGGGATATTGATTTGGGTATGGTGGATTGTATTTTTTATTATTATTGCTACTCCACCTCCATTGGTGTTCCTATCATTACGGTACACCTTGTAATAGGGAACTGTGAAATTTATATTTGTGTCTAGTTTAGTTTCACAAAGGCCAGCTATAGCAACATCATTTTGCGATAAAAAATATTTAAACTGGAGGTTTTTGTTTTTAATGGAACAACAGTTCCAAAAGAGGGTGTTTATTTTTTTATCATGTGTTGAATGTGTACCTAATGTAGCCATGTTATTCAAAATATTCCATTACAGATTCAATAATTACTGTTATTTTTTCAATTGGGTCTGTTGTTTGTTTTATTTTTGAAAAGGTGGACTTGGATATTCTAATTAATTTACTTATATCTAATGAATTGAAAATAGATTTAATTTCTTTTAAACCATCAAATAGTCCACTACCTGTTGGTTGAGTTTCTTCTCTCGGTGTGAAGTTATTGATGGGTCTGGAAGGTGGTAGAGGTGGAAAGACATGTTGTGAGAATTCTGGTCGTTTGGTGGAGTTCCAAGATGGCTTCAGCAGGAGTTTTCTGTTTTTTATTTCCAACTGTCTGATTCTCACTTCACATGTTTCATCATTTGCTTGATGATGTTAACCACAGTTGGCACAGACTGGTGTTGCTGTATTTTGATTGGGACAGTTCGAGCTTAAATGTTCACCTGCACATTTTAAACACTTTGGTTTCCTGTAACAATTCCTGGCTACATGAAAATATGATTGGCACTTATAGCATTGGGTTATATTATTTCTGGTTTTAACTTTTTCCCAGTAGACTACCACGTTGGAAATTGTTTTTATAGTGCTGAGTTGGGTTATATTGCTAACTTTTACTATAAATATTGGTAATTTTTGTCCTCCAATTTCTTCTGTAGCTGAATTATTTCCTTAACGAGAACATTTTGGTGTTCTAGCTCTTGTTTAATTTCATTTATGTCGAAATTAGCTGGTAGTCCTTTGAGAACTATTCTGGGCTCTTTTTCTTCTTGAAGAGGATAAGTATGGAATTCAGCACTAGATTCAGAGAATACTTTTTTGAGTTCATTATAATCTTCTTTAGTTGTGGGATACCATATTGTTCTATTGCCTTTATATTTTACATGGAAATTATTTTTCAATTTACTTTTTATATAGTCTATGTTGTTTTTTATTGATTTCATTTGATTATAAAGGACTAAAGGTGGCACTTTAATGTTTTTGGAGGTATTTTCTTTTATTATTCCCTCGTCTTCGTCAGACATATCTGAGAAAATCTCATATATATTTGAGGTTTGTACCTTGAATTCATCTTTTTTGGGATAATGTGGTGGTCGCTTCCTTTTGGCCGGTGGTACTGGGTTCCAGTTTTTAGATGTTGAAGCTTCAGTTAATTCCATTTAGTGAAAAAACTTGATGTTTTGAAATTAAGTAAAAAAAGAAAAAAGACAGAATAAAGAATAGAGGGCTGGCCCTCTAAAGCGGGGCAGAACACGTTGGCACTAATCCTCGGGAGCTCAGGGTCCTCACTCCTCGGAATACTGACACTGACTCGACATACGATTATTGGTATCAAATATCAAGCAGTAAGGAGAACCTTATGCAGAATCCAAAGACCCTGGTTTTATATGAAGTACAAAAGCCAGTAGGTATGCGGCAACTAAATTCTATTTAATACTTAGAAAAAAGTAATGAGATCCCCAAAAAAACATAAATGTGATGAAATAGAGGCCAAGTTCCTGCCCCCACAAAGAAACACTCCCTTCCTCAAAAATATCCCCTCCTAAAACCCCCCAAAAACGCCTTACCATTCTACACTCCAAAAAAGAAGTATGAGTTGGTGTATTAATTCAACCAAAAATATTTGCCAATACAAGAGATGATACAAGAAAGAAATGTCCAAGTTCATTACTTGGAAGACCTCATAGTTCCTTACTATGAACAGTAAAGACACTTCAACTGACCTTTAAAAACAACAATAAAAATACTTATATCCAGTTACTAAAATATCACTTTCCTCAACCAGGTATATTCTTAAACTTGGCAATGTTTTTTTCGTGCCGAAATTATCTTTAGAGAAAAACTAAACATTGCCAAGTTTAAGAACATACCTGGTTGAGGAAAGTGATATTTTAGTAACTGGATATAAGTATTTTTATTGTTGTTTTTAAAGGTTAGTTGAAGTGTCTTTACTGTTCTTAGTAAGTAACTATGAAGTCTTCCAAGCAATGAACTTGGACATTTCTTTCTTGTATCATCTCTTGTATTGGCAAATATTTTTGGTTGAATTAATACACCAACTCATACTACTTTTTTGGAGTGTAGAATGGTAAGGCGTTTTTGGGGGGTTTTAGGAGGGGATATTTTTGAGGAAGGGAGTGTTTCTTTGTGGGGGCAGGAACTTGGCCTCTATTTCACATTTATGTTTTTTTGGGGATCACTCATTACAGGAAGTAATACAAAACTAAATAAACAAGAATATAAATATTTCTATTTTTGAGAATGAAAACAAAAAAGTCCGACTCGCAGGAACTGTGTCATCTTAGCGCAGTTACGTACATCTTGAAGAAATAGAATAGATTAGCATCACAAATCACAGGAAACTGACAGCCACTGCCATCATGATTACCATAGCCATTCCAAACTTATTACCAATACCTTTCACCGTTTGTTAGCTTATTTTACTACAATACTAATTTTACTGATAAATGCAATGTAAAACTAGAAACAACCAATTAAAAAGTGAGATAAACAAAGACGAAAACCCATTCAAAACAACAAAACACACACTTTTTAAGATTTATGCGCTTATATCTCTGATTAACTATGCCCCTTCGAATATTGCTTCAGAACCTTTTTTGTAGAGAATTTAGTAAGCATTCGAATGGCCACCTTCCACTTACCACGATTTCCCAACCGTTATCAAGATATTTACGAAAAATGTATGAAGATCCGAAAACTTTTCATGTCTATTAATAAAATATTTTTTTTCGCATACTTCCTTAACTCCAAATATAACCAAAATTTAAGCATCTTAGTTAGTATTAATTTCAAAGATGTAGAAAATATTTCAATTGAATCCCGTGATTCAAAGTACCTACAAAAAAATAATGACTTACGAAAACATTGCTTCCACTTTTCTCGGAAACGGTTACAGATATCGCCTTAAAAATGGTTTCATTCGTTTTCCTATGTTAAGAAACCTATAAAACAAGTACCTGCAAGCATATGAACTGAAAAACGTAAGCGTTACGAATTTTTTTGCGCGAATTTTGCCCCATAAACTATCTTATAGTGGGCGGATTCTGCTGGTTAACGAAATTGACCTTTTAAATTAGACGACAGATTTTTGTTTGTATATATATATATATATATATATATATATATATATATATATATATATACAAATTTGAACCACCTATATTTTTGTGATCAATGGGGTCTGAAACGAGAAAGTTTCTAGTCGGCACTTCCGGATCGCGTCGTGAGGTCAACCTCATAAGCGGGTTCTCCCTATAAAGGTAGGGAATACCCGCGCTAATAATGACTTACAAAAGCATTGATTCCACTTTTCTCAGAAACGGTTACAGATATCGCCTTGAAAATGGTTTCATTCATTTTCTTGTGTTAACAAACCTATAGAACAAGTACCTGCAAAGCATATAAACTCAAAAACGTAAGCGTTACGATTTTTTTTGCGCGAATTTCGCCCCAAACACTATCTTCTAGTAGGCGGATTCTGCTGGTTAACGAACTTGACCTTTCAAATTAGAAGACAGATTTTTGTGCCAAATTTCATCAAAATCGGACCATTTTTGAGCCGTCAGGAGGGCGAACAGACAAGCATATATATATATTCAAATTTTAGCCACCTATATTTTTGTGATCTATAGGGTCTGAAACGTGAAAGTTTCTAGTTGGCACTTCCGGATTGCATCATGAGGTCAACCTCATAAGCGGGTTCTCCCTATGGAGATAGGGAGTAACCGCGCTAAAACTGCGTGACTATGTACAGTAATTATGTAGAAATACTTTAACATGTGGAATATATTGACCCTTTCTGCAAATCACTCTTACTAAAGTGTTCTCCATTGATATGTGTGGTTTTAGCGCGGCTCCTCCCTCCCCCATAGGGAGGAATCCCGCTTATAAGGTTTATACAATGCGGAAGTGCCGACTAGAAAATTTCGCGTTTCAGAACCCCTAGAGACCGAAAATAACGGTGGTTCAAATTTGTTTGTATATGTATATATATATATATATATATATATATATATATATATATATATATATATATATATATATATATATATATAAATATATATATATATGTTTATATATATTGTTATAATAAAAAATAAAAATAAATAATTTAGCCACACGTTGATGTGCTAAAATGTTATAATATAAAATAAAAAGAAATATTTTTAATAATTTTTTTTAAGTACGCCTCTACGTTAGGAGCCAATGTAATAAAAATTTTATAATATTTAAATTTAAAAACTCTTTATCTCAGGGGTCGGGTTCGAGTCCAGTAAAGTAAAACAAAGATAATTTTAACTAATAAAAAACAAAACAAAAAACTCATAGATAAGTTATATCCAGGCATAGATAAACAAGCATTACCTGATATACGAGGGGTGATCAAAAAGTTCCAGGACTGATTTTTTATTAATTTATTTAAAAAATCTACAGGCTATTGGACGTCGTCCCCTTCAAAGTACTCTCCTTGGGAAGCTATACATTTTTCCCAACGATGTTTCCACTGCGTGAAGGACTTTGAGAAATCATCTTGTGAAATGGTGTTTAGCTGCTCCAGCGATTTTTCTTGAATGTCATCTACGGACTCAAATCTCTTTCCCTTCATGGGTCTCTTGAGTTTTGGAAACAAGAAAAAGTCTGCAGGGGCAAGGTCAGGTGAATATGGAGGCTGGGGAATGATCGTCATTCCATTTTTGGTGCAGTAGTCGCGAATGAGCAGTGCGGAATGAACAGGAGCATTGTCATGATGCAGGAACCACTCACCTCTCCGCCACAACTCTGCAAATTTTCTGTTAAAATTTGTTGACACGAACCAAATGAAATGTTCAATTCTTCAGCCATCTCACGAATGGTTAGTCGACGATTAGAACGCACGAGACTGTTCAATCTTGCAACATGATCGTCATCAGTCGAAGTTGATGGGCGCCCTGAACGAGAATCATCTTCACACGATGTCCGGCCTTCCTTGAACCTTTTGTACCACTCATGACACCTTGACCGACTCAGACATTCATCACCGAAAGCCACTTGCAACATTTGAAAAGTTTCAGTAAACGTTTTACCCAACTTCACACAAAACTTTACGCAAACGCGTTGCTCTTCCTTTTCATTCATTTCAAGAAATCGCCGAACACAAAAACTTTTTTTACGAACACAGCAGTAAATTTACAATGAAGAAGGTTATCAACAATCTGAATAAACAGCTGAGTTCAGGAAGAGTCACGATAAACAATGCTGCCAACCGCACTGATCTATGACACTCCATTGCCGCGCAATCTAAACAGTCCTGCAACTTTTTGATCACCCCACGTAAAGCAAGCTCAGTATTCTGCATAGGACGGGATCTTCTTTAGAATTGTATCTTCTTTTCACTGAACTGCACATATGAGACTTTATCTTCTTGTAAACTGAACGATAGAGATGAGATTGTATCTTCTTGTAAACTGAATTGCTTTTAACAGACTGACATGTATGTGACCGTTTCTTCCATTACAACTCAACAGACTCCATATGAGACTGGAGCCACCTTTTCACAGACTGGCTTGTAACGGACTCTACTAGAGCTGCATCAGGAGTGGCGTTGTTTCTTGGCAGGAGCGTCCAACCGGTATCCAATGCTAACTGTATCCACTGCTAGACCAATATAACAAATAATATTTGTTTATCTCAATGAATTTAACATATCAATGAGCTTTTTGATTTTCCGAATTTTCTGTGTTAATTTGAAACTTTTAAAATATGTAATGTAAAATATCATTACAATATATATATATATATATACATATATATATATATATTTGTCTGTTCGCTCCCAGATGAATGGCCCGATTTTGATGAAATTTGGTACAAAAATCTTTCGTCTAATTTGAAAGGTCAAGTTCGTTAACCAGCAGAATCCGCCTACTGGAAGATGGTGTTTGGGGCGAAATTCGCACAAAAAAATCGCAACGCTTGCATTTTTGAGTTCATAAGCTTGTAAGTACTCGTTTTATATGCTTCTTGGGCTAGGAAAATTAATGAAAACATTTTCAAGGCGATAGCTTTAACTTTTTGGTTTGGGTACTTAGAATCATGGAATTCAGTTGAAACATTTTCTGCATGTTCTACTTTCATTAAAATTAATATGTTGAAATTTTTGTTACGTTTAGAGTAAAGGAAGGGTTAGTATAAAATATTTTATTAACAGACAAAAAAAGTTTTGGCAACTTTGTATACTTTCGTTAGTATCTCGAAAACCGTTGGCAATCTTGTGAAGCGGATGATTACCATTCGAAAGCTTACTAAATGCTCTACAAAAAAGGTTCTGAAGAAAGTTTTAACTAGGCGATGTCAATCGGAGAAATAAGTGCTTAAAACTTTAAATTAATTGATTTCGTTTATTCGAACGGTTCCTTTTGTCTGTTTTACTCCTTGTTATTTTTTAATTGCTTATAGTTGGATAATGTATTTGACAATGAAACTGGTTAAGTAAAATAACAAAAACAATTTATTGTTAGAAATATAGATTTCCAAGATTCCAAGACCTTGTAACTAGTGGGACCTAGTGTTAGCCGACCCTTCCAGGTAAGATCGTAAATCATGACCTTTCAAGACTTTACTACACACAGGAATGGCGTTAGTGACCTTAAGGGTTGACACGCCATTATAATAATTAATTTAAAAAAAAAAAAAAAAGACTGGTGGAACCAAAATTATAACTGCTTCTATTTTAATCTTTCCAAATTAGACTAGGGATATGAACGGAATCGCGCTAAGATGATGCAGTTCCTGAAAGACGGACTTTTTAATGATATGATAGGACTAAGTAAAATAGCTGTATGTATGCATGTACGTATGAGTATATATATAAATCAGTCCCGTAAGAGACTACAAGGGCCTAGAGTGGCAGATACTGTAGAGGTATCTGATTCTTGACCATAGAGCACACTAGGGAGATAGTGTGGTCAATACTAAGCTCCGGCCGCCTGAATTTTCCCTTTGCAGGTACCCATTAATTAATTAACTAATTAATTAAAGGCTGGGTGAGCCTAGGAACGATCTGGGACCCCAAATCCAACCCTCGAACGACGGCACTAGAAGAAAAAATCTTTAGTGCGCCTGGGTTTTGAACCTGGGTCCTCCAGTTCATTAGTCGAGTGCTCTACCACTGATCTAACCTCGCCCCTATATATATATATATATATATATATATATATATATATATATATATATATATATGTATATATATATTATGCTGTTTATTGCATGAGACTTGCAGACAAAAACAAACTCCCTTCTTGCAGGGTTACTGTAAGGAGGAAACAAATAAAAAAAAAATATATATATATATATATATATATATATATATATATATATATATATATATATATATATATATATATATTAATCATAAAAATCAAAAATTTCAGTACTAAACTCATCTAGTTTATCCCAAATGAAATGCACAATTGTAATACCTGTGCATGTGCAAATGACTGAAAGACTTCTTTATCTGCCTCTGACATTTCTGGGTCAATATCATCAAATAAAAGTGCAAAAGCCATGCATCCAAACTGAGAAACTTGTTCCAACTTTCGCTTTAATGTAAGAACTTCCTTCGAATTGGAGTAGGTAATGTCCAGTCCTGGAGACAGTGCGTAATAAAATGTGACACCATTTTCATTAGCTGCTGTTATAAGACTTGTCAAATGTTCTGCTTCTTCAACAGTATAAAGGTCACGCCAATTCGCTCTGTGCTTCGAGTCATCTTTAGGTGCATACACATAAGAATTCATGCCCCATTTTTTTAACCTGAAAACAGGAATTGACACATATACAGTAATGAGAAAATACTTGAATGATAAGCAATTATCAAAAATCATATAAAAATCTTGATTCAACTAAAAGAGTTGGATATCTAACTTCAAAAATAACTTAGTTATAAAGTGTAAAACACTGATTAACTAATTCTTAGCTCCAAAAACATTTCATAACAGAATTGTATTTTTAAAATAACAAAATAATAACGTATACAAATTTTGAATGTTTGCTTTTGTAGAGTAATATCTCCAATAAGAATTTAACATTAGAAAAAAAATATGTTAAAACTTACTTGTGAAATAAATCCTTTCTTTGTTCTGAGGTCCAGGGCCTACCATAAAAACCTGGGAAACAACTTTCTATTAGTAATAACATAAAAACATCGAAACCACAAATTGGCATATCCTTGCAATAGGATATCATCAAAGCACTATTTAAAAATAAACATGAACACGTAGAATCAAATCGCTAGTTTAAAGTTATTAGCTTTAAATAAATAAAGTACGTAAAACGGGAAAAATAAAAAAATAGTATAAAAATGCAATGAATAAAACTATCTATAAATAAACCGAAAATTTTCATCAGTAAAACACGTAATAATGCGTTATGGAATAGCGGCTTGTAAAACACATTTAAAGTGTTCTTTATACCTTCAACAACTCCGCAAATAAAATTCCCATTTTCTGTATTCATATTATTGATAATAGTACAATCGTCAGCCATTTTATGGGCACATGGAAGACTAACATAATCGAATATGCAAAAGGAATTGCATCTTGACACAAAACTAAAATGTAGTTTACGTAATTGCAGCAAATTAATCTTTATGTTAGTTAGGATATGCAGAAATTAAACACATTTGATCTGTCATTCAATTTGACAAATAAGTAGGCAGTGGAAACAGCTGCTGCAATGGTCAGAAGTGAAAGCAACCATATTTATTGTTAAATGTCTTAATTTTTGAGTGTTTTGTGTTTACTACGTTTAATTTATGGTGTTTTGATTTCGTTTGACAAATAATGGCCATAGCTAGTGAAAACCTTGAGTTAAAAGACATATTTGAGAAAGAAAGGTTTACATATTTTTACGCTATACAGATCTTTTGCTGTGTTTTTTTTTTTTTTTTTTTTTTTCATTTTTTTTAAATATTGATGGTATATTTACAGATTTCCTAAATCGAATTGGCAATTTCTTTCTTTGGTTGTGTATTTTCCATTTGGATTAATTCTTGCCATATTAAGGTTTTTTATTGGTTTTCATGCCTGTCTTGTTGGTCTTGTTTTGACCCATACACCTTTTATTCGAAGGTATTTATTCCTGCATTAGTTTTAAGTTTTAGGTGAGAAGTCGTCCTAATACAGTTTTTACTGATTATTTCTGTGTTTAGTGTTGTGCTACGCTTATTGTGTCTAGTTTTGGGGATCAATGTTGAACAAGATAATAAACAAGAACGAGACAAGACTACAAGAGTCATTGTGTCTAATTGTGTTACAAAATTTGATTATATTGCTTTCCACCTGACTACAGACTGTGTCACAGTGAGTATTTATTAGAAGTTTTCATTCAAAACTATCATGCTTGAAATGTCATCAGAACTTATTGATGCACATTTATAAAGATGGTTGTTTAATTATCTTATACATTTGCATAATTAAATTTATAAATTTCTAGAAAGCGTTGCATTTTATTGGCGTGCTAGTTAATTATTTATTTTGTAGAATGGTAGTAAAAAGTAAAAATAGTAAGTCGTTTGGTAACTGCTATTTTTTATTATTTCGCTGCTATTAATGTTTTTAAATTTGTTTTTGGCATTTCTAAATCGATTTCTAGCATACATATTATCCAAGGAGTATTATTACTTTGGTTGGGTTAGTTTGAAGTGTATTTATAATTAGTGCCCTTTAGTTAATTCAGTTTGAATAGTCACTGCTTATTAGAACTTGTAATATCATTTCTTTTTTATTACTAGAATTTTTTAACTGTTGTGAAAAATACTAGTGAAAATTTAAACATAAAGTTTCAATGGCTAACTTGAATTTTTATGATCCATGTAGTCTCTTAAATGGTTAGGCATCCATTATTTGACATAAGTTTTATTTTAAAATATACATACAGGTGATGTTTACACAATGTGAATTTCTATAGCTTGAAAATGCAGATTTATTCATCTTTTTATTCTTTTATTTATGTTTTAAACCCTGTTCCATAACACACAGACATTGTTGTAACAAGATGTGTTAACTTTTTAGCGCGGTTCCTCCCTCCCTCCATAGGGAGGAACCTCGCTTATAAGGTTGATCTCATGACGCAATAGTGAAGTATATGATTTTTTATTTTTAATTTCATTATGAGTTTTAACTAATGTGAAATTTCATGAAATACAGTTGTTTATGTTTATGTTACAGCATAAAAATTGGACTGGCTTGTTACCAGTCAATTTGGTTCCTGGTTTGCATGATTTCAGTCAAGATGGTAATGTTCTTGAGAACTTAAAAGGTCATGTTGAAAGAAGTGACACCCCTATTCTTTTCCAGCCAGAAGAGACTACATCAGGAAAGCGTTGTCTTCTGAAGTAAGTACATCTTTATTGGTTGAATATACTTCAGATGCAGATTCAGTTTTTTATTATAGAATATTAATCACTTGATCTCTCTGTATAACTACTTATGATTTTGGACATTTTCTTGCTGGCTTATTAATTGCTCAACAGCATACAGGATGAAGTGTTTATTTATGAAGGTAGTACAATACCTTTTTTAATAATGCAGATTAGTCACCTAAGAAGTGTAAACACTTCATAATAAATTAATGATTAAAATTAATCTTGTTTTGAAGCATTTGTCAATTATTCTATTCTATAAATGTTAAATGCTGAGTTTGGGTCAGTGGTAGAGCACTCTACTCAAGTTCTGTAGGACTTCGGTTTGAAACTCGGCCACACATTAAAGTATTTATTTTCCAGTCGTTCAAGGGGTGGAGTTGAGGTCCCAGACAAATCTCTATATTCTTTGCCCTAACTCAATGAAGTTGGAATCTTAATTTTCAAAACTTTATTGCTCAACCAAAATCTCATGATTTAAGCTGAGATGCATTGACATGTATGCTACTAGAATTCACAATGGTGTTTAAGCTTCTGACAGAGGCCACAGTATCATTATAACATTATTATGAAACCTAGCAATTCAAATATTTCTTTGTATTCTTTGTAAGTATGTCTATGTCTCCATGACAACGAAAAACAGATGAAGTATGACAAAAGAGAGCTTCAGACTGGAATGTACAATACTTATTGAAAAGTGCTAATTATAATACTTTTTACTCAAATAGTGTTTTACTTAATGCCCTTTGAGTGTTTTCTAATAGGTTATGGGCCCAGACAATAAAAATAAGTAAAAAGTTTCAAGATTGATAAGATATTTTTGGATTGAAATTTAGCACATGTGTTTGTTTGTATTGTGAAGTGAAAGTTTTGGATTTGTTTTGGTTTTT
Source organism: Gonocerus acuteangulatus (assembly GCA_946811695.1). Taxonomy (NCBI): domain Eukaryota; kingdom Metazoa; phylum Arthropoda; class Insecta; order Hemiptera; family Coreidae; genus Gonocerus; species Gonocerus acuteangulatus. Next base: position 105,170,912 of record OX328123.1, on the reverse strand, counting down.
GGAGTAAGTTCTTCTGAAATAATGGATTTGAATCAAAGTAACTTAATAAGATTAACTGGGAGAGATAATTGGAATGTTTGGAAGTTCCAAGTAAAGATAATTTTGGGAAGCAAGGACTTATTGGACTGTATAAATGAGGATTATAGGCAAATTGCTGAAAAGGAGAAGGATCCAGATAAATCTTTAATTGAATGGAAGAAGAAAGACCTTAAGGCTCAGGCAATAATAGTATCTAATATAAATGAAGGCCCTATGTCATACATTCTCACCTGTGACAGTGTTTTCTTTATGTGGGGGTAAAACTGAAGGAGAGTGTCCTCAGCACCGATTTTCTTCAAAGTTTGCACTATAACGTATTTTGATGCACTAAACACGAATCCGTTGAAAAAAAAAGTTGCTCGCAACTAGGAAAGAAGTTATTTAAAAAAAAAGTTCACTGTTATGAAGGTTAGGGAAGACTGCCTTGGACGACTTTTGGGCCATAGAATTCTTTTCATTTCTGCGAGTTGGATTGACTAGGGGTTTTGATGTTTTCTTGAGCGAGCGGAGCGAGCGGAAACGCATAGCACGTATGCCCAAAAGCGACAGTTTACGACCAAGTCAGCTACCACAGGTGAGTCTAAATTTCAATTACACTTCGTCATTAAGGACTATTGCGCAGGCGCGTGTTTACATATAAGCTGTTTACCCTGTCTTTTATAACCTCCATAACAGTGAACTTTAGTGCTTAATAACTTCTTTCCTAGTTGCGAGCAACTTTTTTTTTCAACGGATTCGTGTTTAGTGCATCAAAATACGTTATAGTGCAAATTTTGAAGAAAATCGGTGCTGAGGACACTCTCCTTCAGTATTACCTATGTGGGAAAAGCTCTGTACCATATTTGAGCAAAAATCAGAGTTAAGTCTACATATGTTACAAAGAAGATTTTTTAATTAGGAATTTGAAGGGGAAAATGTAGCTCAGTATATTTCAGGATTAGAAGAAATAAGGGCTCAATTAAAACAGTGGAGAAGAAGTCTCAGAGCAAATGCTCATAACAAAAGTTTTATTAGGGCTGCCTTCTCACTTTAAAGCATTTGTTACTTCTTGGGAAACTATGCCACCTGAAAGGCAAAATTTCAATGAGCTTGTTAGTAGGCTCTTCATTCAAGAAGAGAGGAATAAATTAGAACAATCTTGTTCTCTGGAAAAAGTTTTAATTAGTAAAGATAGCAGAAAGAAAATGCAATGCAACATTTGTAAAAAGTTTGGCCATTTAGCAAATAATTGCATATTGAAGAACGATTTTGAAAATAATGTGTGTTTTCATTGCAAAAAGCCTAATCATAAAGCTAGGGACTGCAGACTCAAGAACCCAACTGGATCTAAGAAAACTGGAACATCATTTAATCGGAGAGCTCTTACATCAATGGCTTTAATTGGAAATGAAGATTTCATTGAAGATGACTGGTTTGCAGATTCAGGTGCAAGTGAGCATATGTCAGGTAACAGGCAATATTTTTCTCATTATGAAAATCTACTTGAACCCTTGGAAATTCAATTAGGAGATGGTTCATTCTTAAAGGCAGTTGGAAAGGGTGACATTGACATAAAAACCTTTAATAATAGAGAATGGGTTGACAGAGTATTAATTAATGTGCTATATGTTCCAGGTTTAAGGTATAATTTGTTTTCATTAAGTTCAGCATCAGACAAAGGCTATTCTTTTAAACTGAGTAAATATGGTTGCTCATTGAGCATAAAAAATGAACCCATTCTAATTGGTAAAAGGAAAGGAAAATTATATAAAATGCTTCTTAAAGTTGATGTACCATCTATTCCAGCATTTCTTAGAACTTACAAGCAAAAGTGTGAAAGCTTGCAGAATTGGCACGAGAAATTATGTCATCAGAATGCGGATCACATACGAAAATATCTCAAGAGGAAGAATATTAGATTTTTAGATAGTGATAACTTCTTCTGTGAAGGGTTTATTTATGGCATCCAACATGTTCTGCCCTTTAAGAGAAGCAAGACAATGGCTTCAGCTCCTGGTGAAATTATCCATGCTGATGTTTGTGGCCCTATGGAGGTAAACTCTATAAGTGGACATAGATATTTCCTACTGCTTAAAGATGATTATTCTCATTATAAAACTGTATGTTTTTTGAAGTCTAAGTCTCAGGCAAAATATAAAATTTGCAATTGTTTAAAATTAGCTGAAAACATAACTGGAAACAAAACAAAAATCTTCCGTACAGAAAATGGTCTTGAAGAGGTTAATAAAGAAGTCCGAACTTTTTTAGAAAGTATTAAAATGAATATGGGAACGGCAGAGAAGGTGAAAGATAATTAACAGTCAACATTATAGAAACACTACTTTAATGAGTACCACACAAAGGAAGTTCAGAACAAGACTCATCAGGGGTAGCCTCTCTCAGAGGTTACACTTATAAAACTTGATACCCCTGCTCAAGTCAAACTATAAAAATAACACATATTTTTTTCTTTGACTTGCAATAACAATACTTTTTTTTTTTTAAATAATACAACCAAAAACATTGTATGAAGGATTTTCTTGGGAATATGCTATGTATAACTCATAATCGTCTAGTTTTGAGGGCTGTTTGATATTTCTTCTAGATTTTCTCCTATTGTTCTCATCCTTTTCTTTTTCATCTTCAAAACCGTAGAAATCATCAGAGCTGTCATCACTATTTGATGAGGGTTTTGACAATTGTTCTTCTGTACCCTTTTTATAATCTTCCATAGGTCTTTCAATTTTCTCTTCAAATGTGTCATTCATATTATATTGGTATGAATCTTGTTTTTTATTACACCAAGTTTCGTTTCATCGAAAGTTACATCTCGAGAATTAACAATCTTGTTGTCCAGTGGATCCCATAGCCGGTAGCCTCCTCCTGCATAACCAACCATTATCATAGCTTTTGCTCTTGGTTCTAGTTTACTTTCTCTTGGAAGTTTTAGAACCCATGCTTGAGAGCCGAATACTCTTAACTTGGAGATATCGTTTTTGCCATACCATACTGTAGCTGGTGTACGGCCATTAAGAGCATTTGTCGGAGATCTGTTCAGTTCATAAGCTGATGACCTGATAGCTTCACCCCAAAGGTGTCTTGGTAGATCACTGTGAAAGTTAGATTCATTCTCTCTGATTTTGAGTTCTGCTGAGGCGTGTAGGTCATTGTGTATTCAATAATTATTCCTTTATCTCTACAATACCTTTTAAAATTTGTAGAAGTGAATTCAGTACCGTTGTCAAGCCGAATACGTTTTGTTTTGGCTCCATGTTGAGTCTTCACAAATTTTATATAATTAATTAAGTTTTGTTCTGCCTCGTTTTTATTTTTCAGGAGGTATACAGTAGTAAAATGAGAAAAATCATCCACAACTACCTGGAAGTAGCGTTCATTGTCCATTGTTGGAGTTCTCACAGGTCCACTGATGTCTGAATGAATTAGGTCACCAATTTCCTTTGTTGATTTTGTAGTTCCTTTGAAGGGTAGTCTTCTTGCTTTTCTTTCAAGACATTGGGGGCACTTTTCGTCATTGTATGGCAAATTTAACAGTTGTAATCCACGTCTACTTAGATGTCCAAGCCTTTTGTGCCATAAACTTCCCTTACTGGAACTTAGCCCACTAAACTCTTTGTTTACATTGGCACATTTAGGTTTTATCTTTAAAAAGAAGAGGTTACACTGCCCATTCTTACATTTCAAATAGGTATTTTTACCTTTAATTATTACTTTATCATTATTAAATATGACAGTTAAATTCTTCTGAATTAGTTTACTCAGTGATAGGAGGTTATTTCTTAATCCAGGAACAATTAGTGCCTCAAAAGAAATAGTTCTATTATTTGAAAGTCCTATAAACTTCCCATACTTGCTTGCAGTCATTTCACTACCATTAGCAGTTTTAATTATCACTTTCTGTTTTAGATCTTTAATGTCTGTCATGTATTCTTGTAAATTCTCAACCACTAAATGATTCGTAGCTCCAGAATCTAATATAAAAATGTCATTTTTGTTACTTATTTCACAATTTAAGGCAGAAAATGTTATGCCTGCTTGATGTGCCTTAGGTGGACTGGCATTATTCTTCTTAAAAGTTTTCTTTGTAGATGTCCTTTTAAAGCCGTCACGTTTTTCTTTGTTCCAACAGTTTGCTATTTTATGGCCAACTTTCCCGCACCCATGGCAGGTTATTTTAAATGCGACTTCACCTTTTGTTGATATGGTTTGTTGTTGACCCTCTCTCTTCATTTCCTCTTCCAGCAGTCTGCATTTGACAAATTCCATAGTTAGATCTTGTTTCATGGTTTCTATTGCCGTTATGACAGTATTATAATGATCACCCATTGTTAAAAGGAGATGACAGATCTTGTCTGTTTCTTCCATTTTTGCTCCAGTATTATCAATGTCTCTAATGAGCTTGTCAAAATGTAGGAAATGTTCCTCTATTTTGTAGTTGGGATCATATTTAAGGGCTAATAACTTTTTCTTCAGATACAACCTACTGAAAACACTTTTCCTTTCGAAAACTTCTTCTAAGGACTTCATCATATCTCTTGCATATTTGGTATCTTTAACTAGGTCTAGATACTTATCCGATAAACACTGTACCATAACCGACTTTGCTTTGGCGTCCTTTAAAAGAGCAGCTTCTTTCTGATCTTTAGGAACTTCTTCAGGCGTTTGTAGGATAGTTTCTAGCAGTTCCTTTTCTTCTAGAATCATTTTTACACGAAACTTCCAATCCTTGAAATTATTATTATCGGATAAGATCGGTAAACAAAACTGTAGGTTAGTGGTAGCCATTACGCCATTTCCGTGTTCTCTGAAGGTTATGTTAATAACTGATTACTTTCTCGAACCAAGTTATTATTTTACACATATGTATTACTTCAAGCGATGAATTCTGGGCCCATAACCTATTAAAATGAATATGGGAACGGCAGAGAAGGTGAAAGATAACACAGGTCTACAACCAAAAATTTGATTTGATGATTTTGGCTAATCTCTGTGTTTCTCGGTGTGCTGAGGCCGAGAATGAAGTCCGTTTTTCTCTATCACGTACAGATTTTTTTCAAATCCATAGAACATAATATACCTGCTATACACATAAATTTGGTAAGAAGTAGGTTTGTTTTTTTTTTCCAAACGATTTCTCTTTTTATAAACAGACATCTTTCATTAGGTGGTGTAGGCAATGACTCCCTCAGTAGATGTTGTAGGCCTGAGGGTGTCTACGTACTTGTTTGGTCTCAGATGTCACCGTCTGAAGCTAAACGAGATTGAACCTGTTGTATCAGGAACTTGGAGCTAAATTTCTGTTCATTCTCTCAGTTCAGTAGTATCAACTGAAGTGAACACATTCACTGAGGTCTCTTAGTTGTGTCAAAGTGATTAAGAACGTATTTTAAGGTTTGAAAGTGCATTTAGACAAAATGTCTCATCGTCGTTGTGTTACCAGTCCAGACTACTTCTGTTTTATCTGTGGTGAGTACACAGTTAAGAAATACCAACGAAATATAACAGGTTTTGTCAAAAATGTGTATTATGCATATTTTGGCTTGAGAATAGGAGATCAAGATAAAGTGTGGGCTCCTCACAAAGTATGCCATAGCTGCGTAGAAAAACTTCGCTTATGGTACAAAGGAGAGTTAAAATCTTTCGGATTTGCTATCCCAATGATGTGGAGGGAGCAAAAAAACCACGTTAATGACTGTTACTTTTGTAATTGTCATGTTCAAGGATATAATTCCAAAAATCATAAGCTCATTAACTACCCTAATGTGGAATCTGCTAGTCGTCCGGTACCACACGGTCCTGGATTGACAGTTCCTCAGCCCCCTCGTGACTTGGGCAGTATAGATAGGGAAGCTAATAGAGAAGACTGTATGTCGGAGAGCGATGAAGTACACAGTGAGTTCAAAGCAAGCAGTTCAGAAGATGAACCTCAGCTTATTTCTCAACAGGAGTTGAACGACTTAGTGAGAGATCTTGGACGTCCAAAAGATGCAGCTCAGTTACTTGGCTCCCGTCTTAAAAACAAAAATTTATTACAGCCAGGCACTTCTTTTTCATGGTATCGACACCGTGAAGCAGTTTTTGTTCCTTACTTTGCTCTGGATGAGAATCTTATTTATTGCAAAGACATTCTTGGTCTGATGGGTCAATTTGGTATACCGATTCATTGGCGTCTATTCATAAACTCATCAAAGCGAAGTCTAAAGGCTGTTTTGTTGCACAATGGCAATACTTATGCTTCAGTTCCAGTTGGCCATTCGGTACATTTAAAAGAAACATACGAAAATTTGTCATTAGTTCTCGAACGAATTCATTATAATGAGCATAACTAGTTGATATGTGGAGACTTGAAAGTACTTACTATGCTCTTAGGTCAGCAATCAGGGTACACCAAGTTCCCTTGTTTTTTATGTTTATGGGATAGCCGAGACAGAAATTCCCATTGGAACAACAAAGACTGGCCATCACGAGGAGCTCTGTCGCCAGGCCAAAAAAATGTAATTAGGAGAAGTTTGGTTCCTTCTGACAAAATCCTGCTACCTCCTCTACACATAAAGCTAGGGCTGATAAAACAATTCGTAAAGTCTCTCAATAAAGAAGGTGAATGTTTTAAGTACTTATGCTCCAAGTTCCCACGATTAAGTGATGCAAAGCTAAAAGAGGGGATCTTTGTAGGCCCAGATATTCGGAAACTTTTCACAGATCCACATTTCACTCAGACCATGAATGAGAAGGAGAAGGAAGCTTGGAATTCTTTTAAAGATGTTGTTGAGAAGTTCCTTGGTAACGTGAAGGATCCCAACTACAGAAGTATCGTGGAACGCATGTTGAAGGCATTTCAATTACAAGGTTGCAACATGAGTTTGAAGGTTCACTTCTTACATTCGCATGTGGACTATTTTCCGGAAAACTTAGGGGAAAGTAAGTGAAGAACAAGGGGAAAGGTTCCATCAGGACATCCAGGAAATGGAACGTAGGTATCAGGGCAAATGGAACGTAAACATGATGGCTGACTATTGTTGGATGCTGCAGCGTGAATCATCTGAAGATTCCTACAGCCGGAAACGAACACGGAGAAATTTTCAAGAGAAAAAAATACGTTTTCATAAAAATAATAACTAAACATGCCACTGTTAATTCTGAAGCTGTTATTTCTACACATTTATGTATTTTGTACAGTAAACAACATTGAAATAACTAAAAGATCATGGAAATAAATGAAAACTCTTATTCGCCAATTCTGTTTTCTTTTAATGGTAGTACCTCTGCCCTTACTTAAGAGTGAACAATTTCCTTACGTGATAGAGAGGGACTGACCTCATGTTCGGCTTCAGCACGCCAAGGAGCATAGAGATTGACCAAAATCATCAAATCAAATTTCAGAAAGATTATTTTTGTAGACCTGTGTAATTAACAGCCAACATTATAGAAACACTACTTTAATGAGTACCGCACAAAGGAAGTTCAGAACAAGACTCATCAGGGGTAGCCTCTCTCAGAGGTCTCTTGATAGAAAGTAATGGCATTATCCATCAGAAATCTTGCACTTATACCCCCCAGCAAAATGCCAGAGCTGAAAGGGAAAACTGAACCTTGGTTGAAGCAGCAAGAAGCATGATTCATTCTAAAAATTTAAATAAAAAGTTATGGGCAGAAGCAATCAATACAGCAACTTATATTCTAAATACAACAGGTCCAAGCCCGATAAAGGATAAGACTCCATATAGAGTATGGTTCTCTAAAGAGCCCAGCTCTATGAACTTGGAAATTTTTGGTTCTAAAGCCTTTGTGCATATACCTAAACAGTTACGAAGAAAATGGGACCCAAAAGGTAAAAAGGGTATATTTGTTGGTTATGGAGAGAATACTAAAGAATATAGGATTTATTTTGAAAGCGAACAAAAAGTTGAAATATCCCGAAATGCGATTTTTGAGCCAGGACATGTCAGCAAAAATGTAAATATATTAAGAAATAAAAAGGAAGATGTACCATTAGGCCTAGATGCAATAAGCCCAGAACCAGAAGAAGAAGAAGAAGCAGGTGCCCAACAGGAGACTGTCAATGGAAATGATTCAGATGAAGAGCCATTCTATGGTTTTAATGAAGATGGCCCAGAAGGTGAAAATGAAACTCGATATCATCTTAGAGATCGTGAAGCGTTGAGAAAGCCAGAGCGGTATTCTCTTATTTCCTCTTCTCTATTTGACTCTCAAATTACCTATGAAAATGCTATGACAGGTGAATTGAAGGATAATTGGAGACAAGCTATTCAGAAAGAGCTTGATGTTCTAAATGATGCTGAAACCTGGACAGTAGTAGATAGGCCTGATAATACCTCAGTAATAACATCTAAATGGGTTTTCTAGGATTAAAACTGATAACAAAATTCAGCTATTAAAGTACAAAGCTAGACTGGTGGCTAGAGGCTTTGAAGAAAAGAATGATACAGATATTTCAGATCTTTATGCTCCGGTGGCAAAACTCACACCATTGAGAATTCTTTTAGCTGTTGCATATCAAAAGAACTATCC